>CM065589.1:590389346-590488593 GCA_033119425.1 Bufotes viridis | reverse complement strand
GGCAGGTATCAGTGGTTATATAAAGCTGGCACAAGTAATGCCTTAAACCTATCCCTGCTCCTAGCTGGTGTATCTTTCAGATTCTGGTGTATGGACCAGCTGAGATATACAAGAAGTAAGTGGCCATATTTTCTGTGTTCAGAGGGACCAGGAAATGGAGAACAATAGAGAACTCATGAAGCAGTAGAACCAGGTTATGAACAGATCTGGTTGTATTATCTCTAAAATATCCATGACGAATCCAGCACTAAAACCAATGTTAGTCAATGTGTTTTCTTTTGTGTACCATTGACTTACATCGTCAGGACGGATCCGTCTTGCTCCATATCCCATGACTAGAGATGAGCGAACACCTGGAAGTTCGGGTTTGGGAAGTTCGGCCGAACTTCCTGAAAATGTTCGGATTCGGGATCCGAACTCGACCTGAACTTTATCCCGAACCCGAATCCGAACCCCATTGAAGTCAATGGGGACCCGAACTTTTAGGCAATAAAAAGCTGTAAAATAGTCCAGGGAAGGGCTAGAGGGCTGCAAAAGGCAGCAAAATGTAGGTAAATCCCCTGCAAACAAATGTGGATAGGGAAATGAATTAAGATAAAATAAAATAAAAAAAAATTAACCAATATCAATTGGAGAGAGGTCCCACAGCAAGGAATCATGTGTCATATCACCCACCACTGGAGAAGGCCACTTTCAGTTATTTCGGCCCAGCATCCAGACCGAGGATACAGGTCCCACTGCAAGGAATCATGCGTCATATCACCCACCACTGGAGAAGGCCACTTTCAGTTATTTCGGCCCAGCACCCAGACAGAGGAAAGAGGTCTCACAGCAAGGAATAAGGCGTCATATCACCCACCACTGGAGAAGGCCACTTTCAGTTATTTCGGCCCCAGCAACCAGACAGAGGAGAGAGGTCCCAAAGCAAGGAATAAGGAGTCATATCACCCACCACTGGAGAAGGCCACTTTCAGTTATTTCGGCTCAGCACCCAGACAGAGGACAGAGGTCCCACAGCAAGGAATCATGCGTCATATCACCCACCACTGGAGAAGGCCACTTTCAGTTATTTTGGCCAAGCACCCAGACAGAGGAGAGAGTTCCCACAGCAAGGAATCATGCGTCATATCACCCATGACTGGAGAAGGCCACTTTCAGTTATTTCGGCCCAGCACCCAGACAGAGGAGAGAGGTCCCACAGCAAGGAATCATGCGTGATATCACCCACCACTGGAGAAGGCCACTTTCAGTTATTTCGGCCAAGCACCCAGACAGAGTAGAGAGTTCCCACAGCAAGGAATCATGCGTGATATCACCCACCACTGGAGAAGGCCACTCTCAGTTATTTCGGCCCCAGCACCCAAACAGAGGAGAGAGGTCCCACAGCAAGGAATCATGCGTCATATCACCCACCAGTAGAGAAGGCCACTTTCAGTTATTTCGGTCCTAGCACCCAGATAGAGGAGAGAGGTCCCAAAGCAAGGAATGAGGCGTCATATCACCCACCACTGGAGAAGGCACTTTCAGTTATTTCGGCCCAGCACCCAGACCGAGGAGAGAGGTCCCACAGCAAGGAATCATGCGTCATATCACCCACCACTGGAGAAGGCCACTTTCAGTGATTTAAGCCCCAGCACCCAGACAGAGGAGAGGTTCATTCAACTTTGGGTTGCACCGCAAGATCATGGTAAAGTTAAAAAAATGAGGATTCAATAAAGAAGTGCCCTGGAGTACAAGAATACATGGTTGAGGGGGAGGCAGTTATAAATGTCTATTCTGAACTACACCACACGAATGGAGATATGCATATATATTAAAATCATTTAATCTTTATTTAATCAAAAATCCAATAGCAAAAAAGATACAATTAAAAGAATTTGCAGCAAATTCTACAACTAATGAATCTAGTAACATAACCTTAATAATAATAATAATAATAATAATAATATCAATTTCAATTATTACTACATAATCCACAAAGCCCACTGTCCATAATACTCATATAAAAAGATGCCAGCACCTAAATCTATAATTAACAGCTCATTTCCTGCTAGATTAAATGTGCAGCATAAATAAATAATCTGTAATGCCAGCTAAGCCCAATGTGACACAACTACATACTAAATAAAACTTATTCATAACCGAAGGTGAAGTTTCGCGTGGCTTCCTAAGGAGGAGTGATCAGGAGGATCCTGTGGGATCCATGCCTGGTTCATTTTAATGAACGTCAGCTTGTCCACATTGGCTGTGGACAGGTGGCTGTGTTTGTCAGTAATGACGCCCCCTGCCTTGCTGAATACACGTTCAGACAAAACGCAGGCCGCCGGGCAGGCCAGCACCTCCAAGGCATAAAATGCTAACTCTGGCCACGTGGACAATTTGGAGACCCAGAAGTTTAATGGGGCCGAACCATCAGTCAGTACGTGGAGGGGTGTGCAGATGTACTGTTCAACCATGTTAGTGAAATGCTGCCTCCTGCTAACACGTTCCGTATCAGGTGGTGGTGCAGTTAGCTGTGGCATGGAGGCAAAACTTTTCCAAATTTCTGCCATGCTAACCCTGCCCTCAGAGGAGCTGGCCGTGACACAGCTGCGTTGGCGACCTCTTGCTCCTCCTCTGCCTTCGCCTTGGGCTTCCACCTGTTCCCCTGTGACATTTGGGAATGCTCTCAGGAGCATGTCTACCAGCGTGCGCTTGTACTCGCGAATCTTCCTATCACGCTCCAGTGCAGGAAGTAATGTGGACACATTGTCTTTGTACCGGGTATCCAGCAGGGTGGCAACCCAGTATTCCGCACACGTTAAAATGTGGGCAACTCTGCTGTCGTGGCGCAGGCACTGCAGCATGTAGTCGCTCATGTGTGTCAGGCTTCCCAGAGGTAAGGACAAGCTGTCCTTTGTGGGAGGCGTATCGTCCTCCTTATCCACATAGCCACCAGTGATGGGCCTGAGCTGTGTCGGGTGCCACCCCGCTGTGAACCTGCTTCATCCTCATCCTCCTCCACCTCCTCATCCTCCTCGTTCTCCAGTAGTGGGCCCTGGCTGGCCACATTTGTACCTGGCCTCTGCTGTTGCAAAAAACCTCCCTCTGAGCCACTTCTAACAGACTGGCCTGAAAGTGCTAAAAATCACCCCTCATCCTCCTCCTCCTCCTCCTGGGCCACCTCCTCTTCCATCATCGCCCTAAGCGTTTTCTCAAGGAGACATAGAAGTGGTATTGTAATGCTGATAATGGTGTCATCGCCACTGGCCATGTTGGTGGAGTACTCGAAACAGCGCAACAGGGCACACAGGTCTCGCATGGAGGCCCAATCATTGGTGGTGAAGTGGTGCTGTTCCGCAGTGCGACTGACGCGTGCGTGCTGCAGCTGAAACTCCACTATGGCCTGCTGCTGCTCGCACAGTCTCTCCAGCATGTGCAAGGTGGAGTTCCACCTAGTGGGCACGTCGCATATGAGGCGGTAAGCGGGAAGGGCGAAGGCAGGCGAGCAGCGGCAGGATGTGAACGCCGGAAGCGCGCACAGACGGCCCTCACTTTATGCAGCAGCTCTGACATGTCGGGGTAGTTGTGAATGAACTTCTGCACCACCAAATTCAGGACATGCGCCAGGCAAGGGATGTGCGTCAAACCGGCTAGTCCCAGAGCTGCGACGAGATTTCGCCCATTATCGCACACCACCAGGCCGGGCTTGAGGCCCACCGGCAGAAACCACTCGTCGGTCTGTTGTTCAATACCCCACCACAACTCCTGCACGGTGTGGGGCCTGTCCCCCAAACATATGAGTTTCAGAATGGCCTGCTGACGTTTACCCCGGGCTGTGCTGAAGTTGGTGGTGAAGGTGTGTGGCTGACTGGATGAGCTGGTGGAAGCAGAGAAGGAGGAAGCCGAGTAGGAGGAGGAGGCTACAGGAGGCAAAGAATGATGCCCTGCGATCCTTGGCGGCGGAAGGACGTGCGCCAAGGAACTCTCCTCCTGGGGCCCAGCCGCCACTACATTTACCCAGTGTGCAGTTAGGAGATATAGCGTCCCTGGCCGTGCTTACTGGTCCACGTATCTGTGGTTAGGTGGACCTTGCCACAGATGGCGTTGCGCAGTGCACACTTGATTTTATCGGATACTTGGTTGTGCAGGGAAGGCACGGCTGTCTTGGAGAAGTAGTGGCGGCTGGGAACAACATACTGTGGGACAGCCATGGACATCAGCTGTTTGAAGCTGTCTGTGTCCACCAGCCTGAATGACAGTATTTCAAAGGCCAGTAGTTTAGAAATGCTGGCATTCAGGCCCAGGGCTCGAGGGTGGCTAGGTGGGAATTTACGCTTTCTCTCCAGGGTTTGTGAGATGGAGAGCTGAACGCTGCCATGTGACATGGTGGAGATGCCTGGTGACGCAGGTGGTGGTTTCGGTGGCACATCCTCTGTTTTGTGGGCGGCAGGTGCCAACATTCCTCCCGAGGCGGAGGAAAAGGCCGAAGCAGCAGCAGAAGAGGGAGCAGGGGGAGCCAGAGTGAGTTCCTTGCTTTTAAGGTGTTTACTCAACTGCAGTTCATGCTTTGCATGTAGATGCCTGGTCATGCAGGTTGTGCTAAGGTTCAGAACGTTAATGCCTCGCTTCAGGCTCTGATGGCACAGCGTGCAAACCACTCAGGTCTTGTCGTCAGCACATTGTTTAAAGAAGTGCCATACCAGGGAACTCCTTGAAGCTGCCTTTGGGGTACTCGGTCCTTGGTGGCGGTGGCCAGTAGCAGGCGAACTCTCTTGGCGGTGGCTGTTCTGCTTTTGCCCCCTGCTCCCTCTTTTGCTACGCTGTTGGCTCGGTCTCACCACTGCCTCTTCCTTTGAACTATGAAAGTCAGTCACCTTCATTCCATGTGGGGTCTAGGACCTCATTGTCCCCTGCATCGTCTTCCACACAGTCTTCCTCCCTGACCTACTGTTCGGTCTGCACACTGCAGAAAGACGCAGCAGTTTCGTCATCATACGTGCAGACTCCGATGAGGTGGTATTCCCATGTCCTCATCATCAGGAAACATCAGTGGTTGTGCATCAGTGCATTCTATGTCTTCCACCACTGGGGAAGGGCTAGGTAGATTCCCTTGGGAAACCCTGCCAGCAGAGTCTTCAAACAGCATAAGAGACTGCTGCATAATTGAGGCTCAGACAGTTTCCCTGATATGCATGGGGGTGATGTGACAGACTGATGGGCTTGGTTTTCAGGTGCCACCTGTGCGCTTTCTGCAGAAGACTGGGTGGGAGATAATGTTGTGAACATGCTGGATCCACTGTCGGCCACCCAATTGACTAGCGCCTGTGTAAGAGGCAGCCCTGATCATCCAGCAGCATTTCCAGCACTAATATATATGCAGACTGTCATGTTTCCCTCCAGCCACCAGAGGCCACTGTGGCTGAGTAAGACAGTGAGAGGTGTTGTTTTCCAGAGGATAAGGAGTTAAAGGAGTTCCCAGGCTGAGCAGAGAGACTTGGCTGAAGGTGTCTGAGTACACAAAGAAAAGAAGGACTCTGTCCACTGAGAGGGAGATCCACAGGGAAGATTGGAGTGATTTCTCCCTGCCTGCTGTGACACAGTGACTGGGACTTTGGAGTGTGTTTGCTCCCTGACTGAGCTGATGTTTCCTGGTACAAAAGGGAGACTGCTGCAGTGTGAGGCATTTAGCAGAGGGGCTTATGAGTGAACTCCAGGCCCTGCCTGATCATATGTCCTGAGCTGCTGACTATCTCTGACCAGAGTTACAGAGACTACAAAGTGAGGCTTGCAGCACCACCCCTGCCGGAGCTGAGCCACGTGGATGCCTGACCTGTGACCTAACATAAAGGAGAAGACCACGCTGAGCCAAGCAAGCAAGCAAGCAACCAGATCATGACCCAGACTGCATCTGCCTGCATATGCCGGGCACAGAACTGTGAGTGCACTGATGCTAATCTGAGTTAGGACATAGTGGAAGAGGATTTAGTTAGTGCACAGTAGAAGTGCACCCTGGGTAGCGGGGACAGATAGGAATATCTAGAAGAGAATAGCCTGCCATTTTTGTACTTGTGTTTGCGATTCATTTGTGTCTTTATGCAAATTTCCATTATCATTATTGTGAATTCTCAAGCTGTTCATACTGTTAATCTGATTTTCCGGCAGTTAGAGTTAGAGTTCTCTTTTAATAAAGCCGGTTTCTGCTTCAGCCTCCTTGTCTTCTGCACTGTACTTGAATCCTGCTCTACGGTCTCTTCCTCTGCTGACCGTTACACCTGTTC
Source organism: Bufotes viridis (assembly GCA_033119425.1). Classification (NCBI taxonomy): domain Eukaryota; kingdom Metazoa; phylum Chordata; class Amphibia; order Anura; family Bufonidae; genus Bufotes; species Bufotes viridis. The sequence continues at coordinate 590,482,333 of CM065589.1, read as the reverse complement.
CTGCTCAGGCCTTACCATCCTTAGAACGACATTGGGCCCCACCAAATATCGCTGTAAATTCTGGCGGGTACTGGAACCTGAGGTAGTTGGTTCACTAGGACGTGTGGCTGTGGCAGAATGGCCACGTCCTCTCCCAGCACAAGAGGGTACACTAACACCACCACGACCGCGTCCGCGTCCCTTACTAGATGTTTTCCTCATTGTTAACGTTCACCAAGCACCACAATAAGAAAAAAAAATATTTGGCCCAATGTATTGATTTCAAATTCAGGCCTTTTTTTACAGGCACCTAACACTATCTGCCTATTTGTTTATGTAGCGTATTACACTAATCCAGGCACAGGAGTAACCACTGATTTAGGGGAATATCTCTATTAGGGCTAGTATTTAGGCCCTGGATGAAAGGTATCCTTTTATGGACAGATTTACACTTGGCCTGCAACAGCTCGAACACCAGATTCAGGGTATTGCTATTTTGGCAAATTGAATTTCACCCCAGAACAAAATATACCCTTTTACGGACAGATTATCACTTGGCCTGCAACAGCTGGGACACCAGATTAAGGGTATTGCTATTTTGGCAATTGAATTTCACCCCACAACAAAATATATGTTTTTGCGGACACTATGAAACTTGGCAAGCCACAGCTGAAACCACTGATTTATGGTATTGCTATTTTGGCAATAGAATTTCACCGCAGAACAAAATATACCCTTTTGCGGACAGATTAACACTTGGCCTGCAACAGCTGGGACACTGGATTCAGGGTATTGCTATTTTTGCAATTGAATTTCACCCCACAACAAAATATATGTTTTTGCGTGCACTATGAAACTTGGCCAGCCACAGCTGAAACCACTGATTTATGGTATTGCTATTTTGGCAATTGAATTTCACCCCAGAACAAAATGTACCCTTTTACGGATAGATTAACACTTGGCCTGCAACAGCTGGGACACCAGATTAAGGGTATTGCTATTTTAGCAATTTAATTTCACCCCATAACAAAATATACCTTTTTACGGACAGATTATCACTTGGCCTGCAACAGCTGGGACACCAGATTAAGGGTATTGCTATTTTAGCAATTGAATATCACCCCAGAACAAAATATATGTTTTGGCGGACACTATTATAGTTTGCTAGCCAGTGCTGGGACACCATATTTAGGGGATTGCCATTTTGGCAATTGAATTTCACCACAGAAAATAATCTATCTTTTGCCAGATAGCAGACAGTATTATACTTGGCTAACCACAGCTGGAACACCAGATTTAGGGGATTGGTATTTGGGCAATTGTATTTAACCCCTTAATAAAATATAGAAATTGCTATATTGAGTTTCTAGGGGTGACAATTAGCACAGCCAAGCCCCTGATGTAGGATATAGCAAAAAAAAACTAGTATTGATGGATTGATGGACTTGGTGGCAGCTTGTTCTGGTGCACCACAAGTCACAAAATGGCCGCCGATCACCCCAGAAAATAAGTGACAGAAAAACGCTCTGTGCAGCCTAAAAACCAGTGAGCAAGTAACTAGCAGAAGTTCAGTCATTCACAGCTGTAGATCGATCCGTTCATTAGGTGCTGTTGCTGACTTTTCCCTGCCTAATCTTGCCCTCACAGAAGCTGCATCCTCTCCCTACACTAATCAGAGCAGTGTGACGTGCGGCGCTACGTGACTCCAGCTTAAATAGAGGCTGGGTCACATGCTGCACTTGGCCAATCACAGCCATGCCATTAGTAGGCATGGCTGTGATGGGCTCTTAGGGCAAGAAGTAAAACGCTAGCTGATTGGCTGCTGTGCAGCCCTTCAGAAAGCGGGAGAATAATCGCCGAACAACGAACCCGAACTTTTTTGAAAAAGTTCGGGTTCGGGTTCGTGTCCCAGACACTCCAAAATTCGGTACGAACCCGAACTAAGCTCGAACTGTTCGCTCAACACTACCCATGACACACTCAAAATTGCTGCTTGCAGCATTTTTGTTTCTCGCATGTGAACACAAACTAACGGAACGGAATGTATTATGATGCATCGCGTTTGGTTCAGGTTTGTCTGCATGGAAAATAAATGGGGACAAAACTGAAGCTTTTTCCTCTGGTACTTAGATCCTGTGACTGATCTCAATACCAGAAAGGAAAACTGCAGATGTGAATGTAGACTAAAAACAGCCGGGGTATATGATGTGACTATAATAAAAAAACAAAAAACAAACAAACAGTAGTTTACAATATTTTATGATTATAGTATTTTACCTGTAACATTTGTAAACTCTCCTTCTGAGCATCGGACGCAGTCATAGCAGCAGATGTGATTTCCTTCCCTGAGAATCTTTCTGGTTCCTGGAGGACAAAGTTCACTACATCGACCTTTTGGCATCTATTAATGTAAGTAATTTATGCTGAAAAGTTTTTAGTAAGCAATAAATATATATTTTTATTGACCTGGATCTACAGACTATAGACTGAGAAAGTCATCATTTACTATTTTGAGTAATATATAGTTTTTGAGAGTTCGATTTGGCTGCTTCGCCGAATTTTACAAAAAACTTCACTCCATGACAAATTTCTTCGCATGTTTTTGTAATTATCAGGTGCAATAACAGGGAGCTGCGATAGCACCGCCCCCATCATTGTACCTCTGAGATGCTGCGTTCATACATGATTGTGGCATCTGAGAGTAATAATAGCGTGTAAAAAAAAAAAAAAAAAATGTAATCATATCTACCGCCTTCATTTTCTCATGACCAGCTAATGGAGGAGGTAAGTATGATAATTTTGTTTCTTACACTATTTCAGGTTAAATCGATTCGCTACCACTAGGCAAGAGGGAATTCGGCTTTGCAATTAATTGAATTTATCCTGAAATTCAGATTGAATTCCACTTCAATGGATTTGATTGGCTTATTTCTACTCATTATACTCTACCATCATCAAAGAATCCAAAATACTAATAATAGTATTAAAATGTTTAGGTTATGCTCATATCTGTAGTGAAAATGCGCAACTAGGTGTTTCATCAAGGTTTATGTCACTTTAATGGAAAGGATTTCTTAGCAGACATAAGTAATTCAGGTGGACCCCACTCAATGATTATTGGATCTCACACCAACTCCAATTCCCTAACTCCACTATAACGTGCAAAAACACACATCAAAGAAAGGTACAAGGCATCAATATCAAAACATGGTTCCCTTTATTTCAAATGTTGAGCAAACCCGGTGAAGTTATGGTTTGCCTTCAGGTCAAAGTTCGGTTTCAGGACCCAAACTTGACCAAAAAAATCCAGAACTTATTAAAGTCAATGGGGACCCGAACTTAACTTTATTATTTTCTGTTATAACATGGTTATAACGGACAATAATAGCATTCTTATACAGAATGCTAAATAAAATGGGCATTGAGAGTACAGATGAGCGAACACCTGGATGTTCGGGTTTGAAAAGTTCGGCCGAACTTCCCGAAAATGTTCGGGTTCGGGATCCGAACTCGACCCGAACTTTATCCCGAACCCCATTGAAGTCAATAGGGACCCAAACTTTTTGGCACTAAAAAGGCTGTAAAATAGTCCAGGAAAGGGCTAGAGGGCTGCCAAAGGCATCCCCTGCAAACAAATGTGGATAGGGAAATGAATTAAAATAAAATAAAATAAATAAAAATTAACCAATATCAATTGGAGAGAGGTCCCATAGCAAAGAATAAGGCGTCATATCAAACACCACTGGAGAAGGCCACTTTCAGTTTTTACGGCTCCAGCACCCAGACAGAGGAGAGAGGTCGCACAGCAAGGAATCATGCGTCATATCACCAAACATTGGAGAAGGCTACTTTCAGTTATTTCGGTCCAGCACCCAGACAGAGGAGAGAGGTCCCACAGCAAGGAATCATGCGTCCTATCACCAACCACTGGAGAGGGCCACTTTCAGTTATTTCTGCCCCAGCACCCATAAAGAGGAGAGAGGTCCCACAGCAAAGAATAAGGCGTCATATCACCCACCAATGGAGAAGGCCACTTTCAGTTATTTTTCGGCCCAGCACCCAGACAGAGGAGAGAGGTCCTACAGCAGGGAATCATGCGTCATTTAACTCACCACAAAAGAAGGCCACTTTCAGTTATTTCGGCCCCAGCACCCATACAGATGAGAGAGGTCCCACAGCAAGGAATCATGCGTCATATCACACAACACTGGAGAAGGCCACTTTTAGTTTTTTCGGCCCAGCACCCAGACAGAGGAGAGAGGTCCCACAGCAAGGAATAAGGCATCATATCACCCACCAATGGAGAAGGCCACTTTCAGTTATTTCGGCCCAGCACCCAGACAGAGGAGAGAGGTCCCACAGCAAGGAATCATGCGTCATTTCACCCACTACTAGAGAAGGCCACTTTCAGTTATTTTGGCCCCAGCACCCAGACAGAGGGGAGAGGTCCCACAGCAAGGAATCATGCGTCATATCACCCACCACTAGAGAAGACCACTTTCAGTTATTTCGGCCCAGCACCCAGACAGAGGAGAGAGGTCCCACAGCAAGGAATAAGGGGTCATATCACCCACCACTGGAGAAGGCCACTTTCAGTTATTTCGGCCCAGCACCCAGACAGAGGAGAGAGGTCCAACAGCAAGGAATCATGCGTCATATCACCAACCAAAGGAGAAGGCCACTTTCAGTTATTTCGGCCCAGCACCGAGACAGAGGAGAAAGGTCCCACAGCAAGGAATAATGCGTTATTTCACCCAACACTAGAGAAGGCCACTTTCAGTTATTTTGTCCCCAGCACCCAGACAGAGGAGAGAGGTCCCACAGCAAGGAATCATGCGTCATATCACCCAACACTGGATAAGGCCACTTTCAGTTATTTCGGCCCAGCACCCAGACAGAGGAGAGAGGTTCATATCACCCACCACTGGAGAAGCCCACTTTCAGTTATTTCGGCCCAGCACCCAGTCAGAGGAGAGAGGTTCATATCACCCACCACTGGAGAAGGCCACTTTCAGTTATTTCTGCCCAGCACCCAGACCGAGGAGAGAGGTCCCATAGCAAGGAATCATGCGTCATATCACCCACCACTGGAGAAGGACACTTTCAGTTATTTCGGCCCCAGCACCCAGACAGAGGAGAGAGGTCCCACAGCAAGGAATAAGGCGTCATATCACCCACCACTGGAGAAGGGCACTTTCAGTTATTTCGGCCCCAGCACCCAGACAGAGGAGAGAGGTCCCACAGCAAGGAATCATGCATCATATAACCAACCAAAGGAGAAGGCCACTTGCAGTTATTTCGCCCCAGCACCCAGACAGAGGAGAGAGGTCCTGCAGCAAGGAATCATGCGTCATTTCATTCACCTCTAGAGAAGGCCACTTTCAGTTATTTTGGCCCCAGCACCCAGACAGAGGAGAGAGGACCCACAGCAAGAAATCATGCGTCATATCACACACCACTGGAGAAGACCACTTTCAGTTATTTCGGCCCAGCACCCAGACAGAGGAAAGAGGTCCCACAGCAAGGAATCATGCGTCATATCACCAACCAAAGGAGAAGGCCACTTTCAGTTATTTCGGCCCAGCACCCAGACAGAGGAGAGAGGTCCTGCAGCAAGGAATCATGCGTCATTTCATTCACCACTAGAGAAGGCCACTTTCAGTTATTTTGGCCCCAGCACCCAGACAGAGGAGAGAGGTCCCACAGCAAGGAATCATGCGTCATATCACACACCACTGGAGAAGACCACTTTCAGTTATTTTGGCCCAGCACCCAGACAGAGGAGAGAGGTCCCACAGCAAGGAATCATGCGTCATATCACCCACCATTGGAGAAGGCCACTTTCAGTTATTTCGGCCCATCACTCAGACAGAGGAGAGAGGTCCCACAGCAAGGAATAAGGCGTCATATCACCCACCACTGGAGAAGGCCACTTTCAGTTATTTCGGCCCAGCACCCAGACAGAGGAGAGAGGTCCCAAAGCATGGAATCCTTGCGTCATTTCACCACCACTAGAGAAGGCCACTTTCTGTTATTTTGGACCCAGCACCCAGACTGAGGAGAGAGGTCCCACGGCAAGGAATCATGCGTCATATCACGTAACACTGGAGAAGGCCACTTTCAGTTGTTTCGGCCCAGCACCCAGACAGAGGAGAGAGGTCCCACAGCAAGGAATCATGCGTTATATCACCCACCACTGGAGAAGGCCACTTTCAGTTATTTCGACCCCAGTACGCAGACAGAGGAGAGACGTACCACAGCAAGGAATCATGCGTCATATCACCAACCAAAGGAGAAGGCCACTTTCAATTATTTTGGCCCAGCACCCAGACAGAGGAGAGAGGTCCCACAGCAAGGAATAAGGCGTCATATCACCCACCACTGGAGAAGCCCACTTTCAGTTATTTCGGCCCAACACCCAGACAGAGGAGAGAGGTCCCACAGCAAGGAATAAGGCGTCATATCACCCACCACTGGAGAAGGCCACTTTCAGTTATTTCGGCCCAGCACCCAGACAGAGGAGAGAGGTCCCAAAGCAAGGAATTCTTGCGTCATTTCACCACCACTAGAGAAGGCCACTTTCAGTTATTTTGGACCCAGCACCCAGACTGAGGAGAGAGGTCCCACGGCAAGGAATCATGCGTCATATCACGTAACACTGGAGAAGGCCACTTTCAGTTGTTTCGGCCCAGCACCCAGACAGAGGAGAGAGGTCCCACAGCAAGGAATCATGCGTCATATCACCCACCACTGGAGAAGGCCACTTTTAGTTATTTTGGCCCAGCACCCAGACAGAGGAGAGAGGTCCCACAGCAAGGAATACGGCGTCATATCACCCACCACTGGAGAAGGCCACTTTCAGTTATTTCAGCTAATCACCCAGACAGCGGAGAGAGGTCCCACAGCAAGGAATCATGCGTCATATCACCAACCAAAGGAGAAGGCCACTTTCAGTTATTTCGGCCCAGCACCGAGACAGAGGAGAGAGGTCCCACAGCAAGGAATAATGCGTCATTTCACCCAACACTAGAGAAGGCCACTTTCAGTTATTTTGTCCCCAGCACCCAGACAGAGGAGAGAGGTCCCACAGCAAGGAATCATGCGTCATATCACCCAACACTGGAAAAGGCCACTTTCATTTATTTCGGCCCAGCACCCAGACAGAGGAGAGAGGTCCCACAACAAGGAATAAGGCATCATATCACCCACCACTGGAGATGGCCACTTTCAGTTATTTCGGCCCAGCACCCAGACAGAGGAGAGAGGTCCCACAGCAAGGAATCATGCGTCATATCACCCACCACTGGAGATGGACACTTTCAGTTATTTCGGACCAAGCACACAGACAGAGGAGAGAGGTCCCACAGCAAGGAATATGGCGTCATATCACCCACCACTTAAGAAAGCCTACTTTCAGTTATTTCGGCCCAGCACCCAGTCAGAGGAGAGATGTTCATATCACCCACCACTGGAGAAGCCCACTTTCAGTTATTTCGGCCCAGCACCCAGTCAGAGGAGAGAGGTTCATATCACCCACCACTGGAGAAGGCCACTTTCAGTTATTTCTGCCCAGCACCCAGACCGAGGAGAGAGGTCCCATAGCAAGGAATCATGCGTTATATCACCCACCACTGGAGAAGGACACTTTCAGTTATTTCGGCCCCAGCACCCAGACAGAGGAGAGAGGTCCCACAGCAAGGAATAAGGCGTCATATCACCCACCACTGGAGGAGGGCACTTTCAGTTATTTCGGTCCAGCACCCAGACAGAGGAGAGAGATCCCACAGCAAGGAATCATGCATCATATAACCAACCAAAGGAGAAGGCCACTTTCAGTTATTTCGGCCCAGCACCCAGACAGAGGAGAGAGGTCCTGCAGCAAGGAATCATGCGTCATTTCATTCACCACTAGAGAAGGCCACTTTCAGTTATTTTGGCCCCAGCACCCAGACAGAGGAGAGAGGTCCCACAGCAAGGAATCATGCGTCATATCACACACCACTGGAGAAGACCACTTTCAGTTATTTTGGCCCAGCACCCAGACAGAGGAGAGAGGTCCCACAGCAAGGAATCATGCTTCATATCACCCACCACTGGAGAAGGCCACTTTCAGTTATTTCGGCCCATCACTCAGACCGAGGAGAGAGGTCCCACAGCAAGGAATAAGGCGTCATATCACCCACCACTGGAGAAGGCCACTTTCAGTTATTTCGGCCCAGCACCCAGACAGAGGAGAGAGGTCCTGCAGCAAGGAATCATGTGTCATTTCATTCACCTCTAGAGAAGGCCACTTTCAGTTATTTTGGCCCCAGCACCCAGACAGAGGAGAGAGGACCCACAGCAAGAAATCATGCGTCATATCACACACCACTGGAGAAGACCACTTTCAGTTATTTCGGCCCAGCACCCAGACAGAGGAAAGAGGTCCCACAGCAAGGAATCATGCGTCATATCACCAACCAAAGGAGAAGGCCACTTTCAGTTATTTCGGCCCAGCACCCAGACAGAGGAGAGAGGTCCTGCAGCAAGGAATCATGCGTCATTTCATTCACCACTAGAGAAGGCCACTTTCAGTTATTTTGGCCCCAGCACCCAGACAGAGGAGAGAGGTCCCACAGCAAGGAATCATGCGTCATATCACACACCACTGGAGAAGACCACTTTCAGTTATTTTGGCCCAGCACCCAGACAGAGGAGAGAGGTCCCACAGCAAGGAATCATGCGTCATATCACCCACCACTGGAGAAGGCCACTTTCAGTTATTTCGGCCCATCACTCAGACAGAGGAGAGAGGTCCCACAGCAAGGAATAAGGCGTCATATCACCCACCACTGGAGAAGGCCACTTTCAGTTATTTCGGCCCAGCACCCAGACAGAGGAGAGAGGTCCCAAAGCATGGAATCCTTGCGTCATTTCACCACCACTAGAGAAGGCCACTTTCGGTTATTTTGGACCCAGCACCCAGACTGAGGAGAGAGGTCCCACGGCAAGGAATCATGCGTCATATCACGTAACACTGGAGAAGGCCACTTTCAGTTGTTTCGGCCCAGCACCCAGACAGAGGAGAGAGGTCCCACAGCAAGGAATCATGCGTTATATCACCCACCACTGGAGAAGGCCACTTTCAGTTATTTCGACCCCAGTACGCAGACAGAGGAGAGACGTACCACAGCAAGGAATCATGCGTCATATCACCAACCAAAGGAGAAGGCCACTTTCAATTATTTTGGCCCAGCACCCAGACAGAGGAGAGAGGTCCCACAGCAAGGAATAAGGCGTCATATCACCCACCACTGGAGAAGCCCACTTTCAGTTATTTCGGCCCAACACCCAGACAGAGGAGAGAGGTCCCACAGCAAGGAATAAGGCGTCATATCACCCACCACTGGAGAAGGCCACTTTCAGTTATTTCGGCCCAGCACCCAGACAGAGGAGAGAGGTCCCAAAGCAAGGAATTCTTGCGTCATTTCACCACCACTAGAGAAGGCCACTTTCAGTTATTTTGGACCCAGCACCCAGACTGAGGAGAGAGGTCCCACGGCAAGGAATCATGCGTCATATCACGTAACACTGGAGAAGGCCACTTTCAGTTGTTTCGGCCCAGCACCCAGACAGAGGAGAGAGGTCCCACAGCAAGGAATCATGCGTCATATCACCCACCACTGGAGAAGGCCACTTTTAGTTATTTTGGCCCAGCACCCAGACAGAGGAGAGAGGTCCCAAAGCAAGGAATAAGGGGTCATATCACCCACCACTGGAGAAGGCCACTTTCAGTTATTTCGGCCCAGCACCCAGACAGAGGAGAGAGGTCCCACAGCAAGGAATACGGCGTCATATCACCCACCACTGGAGAAGGCCACTTTCAGTTATTTCAGCTAATCACCCAGACAGCGGAGAGAGGTCCCACAGCAAGGAATCATGCGTCATATCACCAACCAAAGGAGAAGGCCACTTTCAGTTATTTCGGCCCAGCACCGAGACAGAGGAGAGAGGTCCCACAGCAAGGAATAATGCGTCATTTCACCCAACACTAGAGAAGGCCACTTTCAGTTATTTTGTCCCCAGCACCCAGACAGAGGAGAGAGGTCCCACAGCAAGGAATCATGCGTCATATCACCCAACACTGGATAAGGCCACTTTCATTTATTTCGGCCCAGCACCCAGACAGAGGAGAGAGGTGCCACAACAAGGAATAAGGCATCATATCACCCACCACTGGAGATGGCCACTTTCAGTTATTTCGGCCCAGCACCCAGACAGAGGAGAGAGGTCCCACAGCAAGGAATCATGCGTCATATCACCCACCACTGGAGATGGACACTTTCAGTTATTTCGGACCAAGCACACAGACAGAGGAGAGAGGTCCCACAGCAAGGAATATGGCGTCATATCACCCACCACTTAAGAAAGCCTACTTTCAGTTATTTCGGCCCAGCACCCAGTCAGAGGAGAGATGTTCATATCACCCACCACTGGAGAAGCCCACTTTCAGTTATTTCGGCCCAGCACCCAGTCAGAGGAGAGAGGTTCATATCACCCACCACTGGAGAAGGCCACTTTCAGTTATTTCTGCCCAGCACCCAGACCGAGGAGAGAGGTCCCATAGCAAGGAATCATGCGTTATATCACCCACCACTGGAGAAGGACACTTTCAGTTATTTCGGCCCTAGCACCCAGACAGAGGAGAGAGGTCCCACAGCAAGGAATAAGGCGTCATATCACCCACCACTGGAGGAGGGCACTTTCAGTTATTTCGGTCCAGCACCCAGACAGAGGAGAGAGATCCCACAGCAAGGAATCATGCATCATATAACCAACCAAAGGAGAAGGCCACTTTCAGTTATTTCGGCCCAGCACCCAGACAGAGGAGAGAGGTCCTGCAGCAAGGAATCATGCGTCATTTCATTCACCACTAGAGAAGGCCACTTTCAGTTATTTTGGCCCCAGCACCCAGACAGAGGAGAGAGGTCCCACAGCAAGGAATCATGCGTCATATCACACACCACTGGAGAAGACCACTTTCAGTTATTTTGGCCCAGCACCCAGACAGAGGAGAGAGGTCCCACAGCAAGGAATCATGCTTCATATCACCCACCACTGGAGAAGGCCACTTTCAGTTATTTCGGCCCATCACTCAGACCGAGGAGAGAGGTCCCACAGCAAGGAATAAGGCGTCATATCACCCACCACTGGAGAAGGCCACTTTCAGTTATTTCGGCCCAGCACCCAGACAGAGGAGAGAGGTCCCAAAGCATGGAATTCTTGCGTCATTTCACCACCACTAGAGAAGGCCACTTTCGGTTATTTTGGACCCAGCACCCAGACTGAGGAGAGAGGTCCCACGGCAAGGAATCATGCGTCATATCACGTAACACTGGAGAAGGCCACTTTCAGTTGTTTCGGCCCAGCACCCAGACAGAGGAGAGAGGTCCCACAGCAAGGAATCATGCGTTATATCACCCACCACTGGAGAAGGCCACTTTCAGTTATTTCGACCCCAGTACGCAGACAGAGGAGAGAGGTACCACAGCAAGGAATCATGCGTCATATCACCAACCAAAGGAGAAGGCCACTTTCAATTATTTTGGCCCAGCACCCAGACAGAGGAGAGAGGTCCCACAGCAAGGAATAAGGCGTCATATCACCCACCACTGGAGAAGCCCACTTTCAGTTATTTCGGCCCAACACCCAGACAGAGAAGAGAGGTCCCACAGCAAGGAATAAGGCGTCACATCACCCACCACTGGAGAAGGCCACTTTCAGTTATTTCGGCCCAGCACCCAGACAGAGGAGAGAGGTCCCAAAGCAAGGAATTCTTGCGTCATTTCACCACCACTAGAGAAGGCCACTTTCAGTTATTTTGGACCCAGCACCCAGACTGAGGAGAGAGGTCCCACGGCAAGGAATCATGCGTCATATCACGTAACACTGGAGAAGGCCACTTTTAGTTGTTTCGGCCCAGCACCCAGACACAGGAGAGAGGTCCCACAGCAAGGAATCATGCGTCATATCACCCACCACTGGAGAAGGCCACTTTTAGTTATTTTGGCCCAGCACCCAGACAGAGGAGAGAGGTCCCAAAGCAAGGAATAAGGGGTCAAATCACCCACCACTGGAGAAGGCCACTTTCAGTTATTTCGGCCCAGCACCCAGACAGAGGAGAGAGGTCCCACAGCAAGGAATACGGCGTCATATCACCCACCACTGGAGAAGGCCACTTTCAGTTATTTCAGCTAATCACCCAGACAGCGGAGAGAGGTCCCACAGCAAGGAATCATGCGTCATATCACCCACCACTGGAGAAGGCCACTTTCAGTTATTTTGGCCCAGCACCCAGACAGAGGAGAGAGGTCTCAAAGCAAGGAATAAGGGGTCATATCACGCACAACTGGAGAACGCCACTTTCAGTTATTTCGGCCCAGCACCCAGACAGAGGAGAGAGGTCCCACAGCAAGGAATCATGCGTCATAACACCCAACACTGGAGAAGCCCACTTTCAGTTATTTCGGCCCCAGTAAGCAGACAGAGAAGAGAGGTCCCTCAGCAAGGAATCATGCGTCAAATCACCAACCAAAGGAGAAGGCCACTTTCATTTATTTCGGCCCAGCACCCAGACCAAGGAGAGAGGTCCCATAGCAAGGAATCATGCGTCTTATCACCCACCACTGGAGAAGGACACTTTCAGTTATTTCGGCCCCAGCACCCAGACAGAGGAGAGAGGTCCCACAGCAAGGAATATGGCGTCATATCACCCACCACTGGAGAAGCCCAATTTCAGTTATTTCGCCCGAGCACCCAGACAGAGGAGAGAGGTCCCACAGCAAGGAATAAGGCATCATATCACTCACCACTGGAAAAGGGCACTTTCAGTTATTTTGGCCCTAGCACCCAGACAGAGGAGAGAGGTCCCACAGCAAGGTATACGGCGTCATATCACCCACCACTGGAGAAGGCCACTTTTAGTTATTTTGGCACAGCACCCAGACAGAGCAGAGAGTTCCCACAGCAAGGAATTATGCGTCATTTCAACCACCACTAGAGAAGGCCACTTTCAGTTATTTCTGCCCAGCACCCAGACAGAGGAGAGAGGTCCCATAGCAAGGAATCATGTGTCATATTACCCACCACTGGAGAAGGACACTTTCAGTTATTTCGGCCCCAGCACCCAGACAGAGGAGAGAGGACCCACAGCAAGGAATAAGGCGTCATATCACTCACCACTGGAGAAGGGCACTTTCAGTGATTTTGGCACTAGCACCCAGACAGAGGACAGAGGTCCCACACCAAGGAATCATGCGTCATATCACCCACCACTGGAGAAGGCCACTTTCAGTTATTTTGGCACAGCACCCAGACAGAGCAGAGAGTTCCCACAGCAAGGAATTATGCGTCATTTCCACCACCACTGGGGAAGGCCTCTTTCACTTTTTTCGGCCCAGCACCCAGACAGAGGAGAGAGGTCCCACAACAAGGAATAAGGCGTCATATCACCCACCACTGGAGAAGGCCACTTTCAGTTATTTCGGCCCAGCACCCAGACAGAGGAGAGAGGTCCCACAGCAAGGAATCATGCGTCATATCACCCACCACTTGAGAAGGCCACTTTCAGTTATTTCGACCACAGTACGCAGACAGAGGAGAGAGGTCCCACAGCAAGGATTATGGCGTCATATCACCCACCACTGGAGAAGCCCACTTTCAGTTATTTCGGCCCAGCACCCAGACAGAGGAGAGAGGTCCCACAGCAGGGAATAAGGCGTCATAACATCCACCACTGGAGAAGTCCACTTTCAGTTATTTCGGCCCCAGTACGCAGACAGAGGAGAGAGGTCCCACAGCAAGGATTATGGCGTCATATCACCCACCACTGGAGAAGCCCACTTTCAGTTATTTCGGCCCAGCACCCAGACAGAGGAGAGAGGTCCCACAGCAGGGAATAAGGCGTCATAACACCCACCACTGGAGAAGGCCACTTTCAGTTATTTCGGCCCCAGTACGCAGACAGAGGAGAGAGGTCCCTTTAGCAAGGAATCATGCGTCATATCACCAACCAAAGGAGAAGGCCACTTTCATTTATTTCGGCCCAGCACCCATACCAAGGAGAGAGGTCCCATAGCAAGGAATCATGCGTCATATCACCCACCACTGGAGAAGGACACTTTCAGTTATTTCGGCCCCAGCACCCAGACAGAGGAGAGAGGTCCCACAGCAAGGAATATGGCGTCATATCACCCACCACTGGAGAAGGCCACTTCAAGTTTTTTCGACCACAGTACGCAGACAGAGGAGAGAGGTCCCACAGCAAGGAATAAGGCGTCATATCACCCACCACTGGAGAAGCCCACTTTTAGTTATTTCGGCCCAGCACCCAGACAGAGGAGAGAGGTCCCACAGCAAGGAATAAGGCGTCATATCACTCACCACTGGAGAAGGGTACTTTCAGTTATTTCGGCCCCAGTACACAGACAGAGGAGAGATGTCCCACAGCAACAAATCATGCGTCATTTCACCCACCACTAGAGAAGGCCACTTTCAGTTATTTTGGCCCTAGCACCCAGACAGAGGAGAGAGGACCCACAGCAAGGAATCATGCGTCATAACACCCAACACTGGAGAAGCCCACTTTCAGTTATTTCGGCCCCAGTAAGCAGACAGAGAAGAGAGGTCCCTCAGCAAGGAATCATGCGTCAAATCACCAACCAAAGGAGAAGGCCACTTTCATTTATTTCGGCCCAGCACCCAGACCAAGGAGAGAGGTCCCATAGCAAGGAATCATGCGTCTTATCACCCACCACTGGAGAAGGACACTTTCAGTTATTTCGGCCCCAGCACCCAGACAGAGGAGAGAGGTCCCACAGCAAGGAATATGGCGTCATATCACCCACCACTGGAGAAGCCCAATTTCAGTTATTTCGCCCGAGCACCCAGACAGAGGAGAGAGGTCCCACAGCAAGGAATAAGGCATCATATCACTCACCACTGGAAAAGGGCACTTTCAGTTATTTTGGCCCTAGCACCCAGACAGAGGAGAGATGTCCCACAGCAAGGACTAAGGCGTCATATCACCCACCACTGGAGAAGGCCACTTTCAGTTATTTCGGCCCAGCACCCAGACAGAGGAGAGAGGTCCCACAACAAGGAATAAGGCGTCATATCACCCACCACTGGAGAAGGCCACTTTCAGTTATTTCGGCCCATCACTCAGACAGAGGAGAGAGGTCCACAGCAAGGAATCAGGCGTCATATCACCCACCACTGGAGAAGGCCACTTTCAGTTATTTCGGCCCAGCACCCAGACAGAGGAGAGAGGTCCCACAGCAAGGAATCATGCGTCATTTCACCCACCACTAGAGAAGGCCACTTTCAGTTATTTTGGACCCAGCACCCAGACTGAGGAGAGAGGTCCCACAGCAAGGAATCATGCGTCATATCACCAACACTGCAGAAGGCCACTTTCAGTTATTTCGGCCCAGCACCCAGACAGAGGAGAGAGGTCCCACAGCAAGGAATCATGGCGTCATATCACCCACCACTGGAGAAGGCCACTTTCAGTTATTTCTGGCCACAGTACGCAGACAGAGAGAGAGAGGTCCCACAGCAAGGAATCATGGCGTCATATCACCCACCACTGAGAAGCCCACTTTCAGTTATTTCGGCCCAGCACCCAGACAGAGAGAGAGGTCCCACAGCAAGGAATAAGGCGTCATATCACTCACCACTGGAGAAGGGCACTTTCAGTTATTTCGGCCCTAGCACCCAGACAGAGGAGAGATGTCCCACAGCAAGGAATCAGGCGTCATATCACCCACCACTGGAGAAGGCCACTTTCAGTTATTTTGGCCCAGCACCCAGACAGAGGAGAGAGGTCCCACAGCAAGGAATCATGCGTCATATCACCCACCACTGGAGAAGGCCACTTTCAGTTATTTCGGCCCCAGCACTCAGACAGAGGAGAGAGGTCCTACAGCAAGGAATAAGGCGTCATATCACCCACCACTGGAGAAGGCCACTTTCAGTTATTTCGGCCCAGCACCCAGACAGAGGAGAGAGGTCCCAAAGCAAGGAATTCTTGCGTCATTTCACCACCACTAGAGAAGGCCACTTTCAGTTATTTTGGACCCAGCACCCAGACTGAGGAGAGAGGTCTCACGGCAAGGAATCATGCGTCATATCACGCAACACTGCAGAAGGCCATTTTCAGTGATTTCTGCCCAGCCCCCAGACAGAGGAGAGAGGTCCCACAGCAAGGAATATGGCGTCATATCACCCACCACTGGAGAAGGCCACTTTCAGTTTTTTCGACCACAGTACGCAGACAGAGGAGAGAGGTCCCACAGCAAGGAATAAGGCGTCATATCACCCACCACTGGAGAAGCCCACTTTCAGTTATTTCGGCCCAGCACCCAGACAGAGGAGAGAGGTCCCACAGCAAGAAATAAGGCGTCATATCACTCACCACTGGAGAAGGGCACTTTCAGTTATTTCGGCCCCAGTACGCAGACAGAGGAGAGATGTCCCACAGCAACGAATCATGCGTCATTTCACCCACCACTAGAGAAGGCCACTTTCAGTTATTTTGGCCCTAGCACCCAGACAGAGGAGAGAGGACCCACAGCAAGGAATCATGCGTCATAACACCCAACACTGGAGAAGCCCACTTTCAGTTATTTCGGCCCCAGTACGCAGACAGAGAAGAGAGGTCCCTCAGCAAGGAATCATGCGTCAAATCACCAACCAAAGGAGAAGGCCACTTTCATTTATTTCGGCCCAGCACCCAGACCAAGAGAGAGGTCCCATAGCAAGGAATCATGCGTCTTATCACCCACCACTGGAGAAGGACACTTTCAGTTATTTCGGCCCCACCACCCAGACAGAGGAGAGAGGTCCCACAGCAAGGAATATGGCGTCATATCACCCACCACTGGAGAAGCCCAATTTCAGTTATTTCGCCCGAGCACCCAGACAGAGGAGAGAGGTCCCACAGCAAGGAATAAGGCATCATATCACTCACCACTGGAAAAGGGCACTTTCAGTTATTTTGGCCCTAGCACCCAGACAGAGGAGAGATGTCCCACAGCAAGGACTAAGGCGTCATATCACCCACCACTGGAGAAGGCCACTTTCAGTTATTTCGGCCCAGCACCCAGACAGAGGAGAGAGGTCCCACAACAAGTAATAAGGCGTCATATCACCCACCACTGGAGAAGGCCACTTTCAGTTATTTCGGCCCATCACTCAGACAGAGGAGAGAGGTCCCACAGCAAGGAATAAGGCGTCATATCACCCACCACTGGAGAAGGCCACTTTCAGTTATTTCGGCCCAGCACCCAGACAGAGGAGAGAGGTCCCAAAGCAAGGAATTCTTGCGTCATTTCACCACCACTAGAGAAGGCCACTTTCAGTTATTTTGGACCCAGCACCCAGACTGAGGAGAGAGGTCTCACGGCAAGGAATCATGCGTCATATCACGCAACACTGCAGAAGGCCATTTTCAGTGATTTCTGCCCAGCCCCCAGACAGAGGAGAGAGGTCCCACAGCAAGGAATCATGCGTTATATCACCCACCACTGGAGAAGGCCACTTTCAGTTATTTCGACCCCAGTACACAGACAGAGGAGAGAGGTCCCACAGCAAGGAATCATGCGTCATATCACAAACCAAAGGGGAAGGCCACCTTCATTTATTTCGGCCCAGCACCCAGACAGAGGAGAGAGGTCCCACAGCAAGGAATCATGCGTCATTTCACCCACCACTAGAGAAGGCCACTTTCAGTTATTTTGGCCCCAGCACCCAGACAGAGGAGAGAGGTCCTACATCAAGGAATCATGCGTCATATGACCCACCACTGGAGAAGGCCACTTTCAGTTATTTCTGGCCAGCATCCAGATCAAGGAGAGAGGTCCTATAGCAAGGAATCATGCGTCATATCACCCACCACTGGAGAAGGACACTTTCAGTTATTTTGGCCCCAGCACCCAGACAGAGGAGAGAGGTCCTACAGCAAGGAATCATGCGTCATATCACCCACGACTGGAGAAGGCCACTTTCAGTTATTTCTACCCAGCACCCAGACCGAGGAGAGAGGTCCCACAACAATGAATAAGGCATCATATCACCCACCACTGGAGAAATCCACTTTCAGTTATTTCGGCCCAGCACCCAGACAGAGGAGAGAGGTCCCACACCAAGGAATCATGCGTCATATCACCCACCACTGGAGAAGGACACTTTCAGTTATTTCTGCCCAGCACACAGACAGAGGAGAGAGGTCCCACAGCAAGGAATATGGCGTCATATCACCCACCACTGGAGAAGCCCACTTTCAGTTATTTCGGCCCAGCACCCAGTCAGAGGAGAGAGGTTCATATCACCCACCACTGGAGAAGCCCACTTTCAGTTATTTCGGCCCAGCACCCAGTCAGAGGAGAGAGGTTCATATCACCCACCACTGAAGAAGGCCACTTTCAGTTATTTCTGCCCAGCACCCAGACCGAGGAGAGAGGTCCCATAGCAAGGAATCATGCGTCATATCACCCACCACTGGAGAAGGACACTTTCAGTTATTTCGGCCCAAGCACCCAGACAGAGGAGAGAGGTCCCACAGCAAGGAATAAGGCATCATATCACC
Source organism: Bufotes viridis (assembly GCA_033119425.1). Classification (NCBI taxonomy): domain Eukaryota; kingdom Metazoa; phylum Chordata; class Amphibia; order Anura; family Bufonidae; genus Bufotes; species Bufotes viridis. The sequence goes on along the minus strand of CM065589.1, from coordinate 590,463,726 downwards.
TACCAATGGAGAAGGCCACTTTCAGTTATTTCGGCCCAGCACCCAGACAGAGGAGAGAGGTCCCACAGCAAGGAATCATGCTTTATTTCACCCACTACTAGAGATGGACACTTTCAGTTATTTTGTCCCCAGCACCCAGACAGAGGGGAGAGGTCCCACAGCAAGGAATCATGCGTCATATCACTCACCACTGGAGAAGACCACTTTCAGTTATTTCGGCCCAGCACCCAGACAGAGGAGAGAGGTCCCACAGCAAGGAATCATGCGTCATATCACCCACCACTGGAGAAGGAAACTTTCAGTTATTTCGGCCCCAGCACACAGACAAAGGAGAGAGGTCCCACAGCAAGGAATATGGCGTCATATCACCCACCACTGGAGAAGCCCACTTTCAGTTATTTCGGCCCAGCACCCAGTCAGAGGAGAGAGGTTCATATCACCCACCACTGGAGAAGCCCACTTTCAGTTATTTCGGCCCAGCACCCAGTCAGAGGAGAGAGGTTCATATCACCCACCACTGGAGAAGGCCACTTTCAGTTATTTCTGCCCAGCACCCAGACCGAGGAGAGAGGTCCCATAGCAAGGAATCATGCGTCATATCACCCACCACTGGAAAAGGACACTTTCAGTTATTTCGGCCCCAGCACCCAGACAGAGGAGAGAGGTCCCACAGCAAGGAATAAGGCGTCATATCACCCACCACTGGAGAAGGGCACTTTCAGTTATTTCGGCCCCAGCACCCAGACAGAGGAGAGAGGTCCCACAGCAAGGAATCATGCATCATATCACCAACCAAAGGAGAAGGCCACTTTCAGTTATTTCGGCCCAGCACCCAGACAGAGCAGAGAGGTCCTGCAGCAAGGAATCATGTGTCATTTCATTCACCACTAGAGAAGGCCACTTTCAGTTATTTTGGCCCCAGCACCCAGACAGAGGAGAGAGGTCCCACAGCAAGGAATCATGCGTCATATCACACACCACTGTAGAAGGCCACTTTCAGTTATTTTGGCACAGCACCCAGACAGAGGAGAGAGGTCCCACAGCAAGGAATCATGCGTCATATCACCCACCACTGGAGAAGGCCACTTTCAGTTATTTCGGCCCATCACTCAGACAGAGGAGAGAGGTCCCACAGCAAGGAATAAGGTGTCATATCACCCACCACTGGAGAAGGCCACTTTCAGTTATTTCGGCCCAGCACCCAGACAGAGGAGAGAGGTCCCAAAGCAAATAATTCTTGCGTCATTTCACCACCACTAGAGAAGGCCACTTTCAGTTATTTTGGACCCAGCACCCAGACTGAGGAGAGAGGTCCCACGGCAAGGAATCATGCGTCATATCACGAAACACTGGAGAAGGCCACTTTCAGTTGTTTTGTCCCAGCACCCAGACAGAGGAGAGATGTCCCACAGCAAGGAATCATGCGTTATATCACCCACCACTGGAGAAGGCCACTTTCAGTTATTTCGACCCCAGTACCCAGACAGAGGAGAGAGGTACCACAGCAAGGAATCATGCGTCATTTTACCCACCACTAGAGAAGGCCACTTTCAGTTATTTCGGCTCATCAACCAGACAGCGGAGAGAGGTCCCACAGCAAGGAATCATGCGTCATATCACCCACCACTGGAGAAGGCCACTTTTAGTTATTTTGGCCCAGCACCCAGACAGAGGAGAGAGGTCCCAAAGCAAGGAATAAGGGGTCATATCACCCACCACTGGAGAAGGCCACTTTCAGTTATTTCGGCCCAGCACCCAGACAGAGGAGAGAGGTCCCACAGCAAGGAATACGGCGTCATATCACCCACCACTGGAGAAGGCCACTTTTAGTTATTTCAGCTAATCACCCAGACAGCGGAGAGAGGTCCCACAGTAAGGAATCATGCGTCATATCACCCACCACTGGAGAAGGCCACTTTCAGTTATTTTGGCCCAGCACCCAGATAGAGGAGAGAGGTCCCTAAGCAAGGAATAAGGGGTCATATCACCCACCACTGGAGAACGCCACTTTCAGTTATTTCGGCCCAGCACCCAGACAGAGGAGAAAGGTCCCACAGCAAGGAATACGGCGTCATTTCACCCTCCACTAGAGAAGGTCACTTTTAGTTATTTTGGAACCAGCACCCCGACTGAGGAGAGAGGTCGCATGGCAAGGAATAAGGGGTCACATCACCCACCACTAGGAGAAGGCCACTTTCAGTAATTTCGGCCCAGCACCCAGACGGAGGAGAGAGGTTCCACAGCAAGGACTAAGGCGTCATATCACCCACCACTGGAGAAGGCCACTTTTAGTTATTTTAGCCCAGCACCCAGACAGAGGACAGAGGTCCCACACCAAGGAATCATGCGTCATATCACCCACCACTGGAGAAGGCCACTTTCAGTTATTTTGGCACAGCACCCAGACAGAGCAGAGAGCTCCCACAGCAAGGAATTATGCGTCATTTCACCCACCACTAGAGAAGGCCACTTTCAGTTATTTCTGCCCAGCACCCAGACAGAGGAGAGAGGTCCCATAGCAAGGAATTATGTGTCATATTACCCACCACTGGAGAAGGACACATTCAGTTATTTCGGCCCCAGCACCCAGACAGAGGAGAGAGGACCCACAGCAAGGAATATGGCGTCATATCACCCACCACTGGAGAAGGCCACTTTCAGCTATTTCGGCCCAGCACCCAGACAGAGGAGAGAGGTCCCACAGCAAGGAATAAGGCGTCATATCACTTACCACTGGAGAAGGGCACTTTCAGTGATTTTGGCCCTAGCACCCAGACAGAGGAGAGAGGTCCCTCAGCAAGGAATCATGCGTCATTTCACCCAACACTAGAGAAGGCCACTTTCAGTTATTTTGGTTCAGCACACAGACAGAGGAGATAGGTCCCACAGCAAGGACGAAGTTGTCATATCACCCACCACTGGAGAAGGCCACTTTCACTTTTTTCGGCCCAGCACCCAGACAGAGGAGAGAGGTCCCACAACAAGGAATAAGGCGTCATATCACCCACGACTGGAGAAGGCCACTTTCAGTTATTTCGGCCCAGCACCCAGATAGAGGAGAGAGGTCCCAAAGCAAGGAATTCTTGCGTCATTTCACCACCACTAGAGAAGGCCACTTTCAGTTATTTTGGACCCAGCAACCAGACTGAGGAGAGAGGTCCCACAACAAGGAATAAGGCGTCATATCACCCACCACTGGAGAAGGCCACTTTCAGTTATTTCGGCCCAGCACCCAGATAGAGGAGAGAGGTCCCAAAGCAAGGAATCATGCATCATATCACCCACCACTGGAGAAGGCCACTTTCAGTTATTTCGACCAAAGTACGCAGACAGAGGAGAGAGATCCCACAGCAAGGATTATGGCGTCATATCACCCACCACTGGAGAACCCACTTTCAGTAATTTCGGCCCAGCACCCAGACAGAGGAGAGAGGTCCCACAGCAAGGAATAAGGCGTCATAACACCCACCACTGGAGAAGGCCACTTTCAGTTATTTCGGCCCCAGTACGCAGACAGAGGAGAGAGGCCCCACAGCAAGGAATCATGCGTCATATCACCAACCAAAGGAGAAGGCCACTTTAGCCACAGCAAGGAATCATGCGTCATATCACCAACCAAAGGAGAAGGCCACTTTCATTTATTTCGGACCAGCACCCAGACCAAGGAGAGAGGTCCCATAGCAATGAATCATGCGTCATATCACCCACCACTGGAGAAGGACACTTTCAGTTATTTCGGCCCTAGCACCCAGACAGAGGAGAGGTCCCACAGCAAGGAATATGGCGTCATATCACCCACCACTGGAGAAGGCCACTTTCAGTTATTTCGACCACAGTACGCAGACAGAGGAGAGAGGTCCCACAGCAAGGATTATGGCGTCATATCACCCACCACTGGAGAAGCCCACTTTCAGTTATTTCGGCCCAGCACCCAGACAGAGGAGAGAGGTCCCACAGCAAGGAATAAGGCGTCATATCACTCACCACTGGAGAAGGGCACTTTCAGTTATTTCGGCCCCAGTACGCAGACAGAGGAGAGATGTCCCACAGCAACGAATCATGCGTCATTTCACCCACCACTAGAGAAGGCCACTTTCAGTTATTTTGGCCCTAGCACCCAGACAGAGGAGAGAGGTCCCACAGCAAGGAATCATGCGTCATAACACCCACCACTGGAGAAGGCCACTTTCAGTTATTTCGGCCCCAGTACGCAGACAGAGGTAAGAGGTCCCTCATCAAGGAATCATGCGTCATATCACCAACCAAAGGAGAAGGCCACTTTCATTTATTTCGGCCCAGCACCCAGACCAAGGAGAGAGGTCCCATAGCAAGGAATCATGCGTCATATAACCAACCACTGGAGAAGGACACTTTCAGTTATTTCAGCCTCAGCACCCAGACATAGGAGAGAGGTCCCACAACAAGGAATATGGCGTCATATCACCCACCACTGGAGAAGCCCAATTTCAGTTATTTCGGCCCAGCACCCAGACAGAGGAGAGAGGTCCCACAGCAAGGACTAAGGCGTCATATCACCCACCACTGGAGAAGGCCACTCTCAGTTATTTTGGCCCAGCACCCAGACAGAGAGAGAGGTCCCACAACAAGGAATCATGCGTCATATCACCCACCACTGGAGAAGGCCACTTTCAGTTATTTCGACCCCAGTACACAGACAGAGGAGAGAGGTCCCACAGCAAGGAATCATGCGTCATATCACCAACCAAAGGGAAGGCCACCTTCATTTATTTCGGCCCAGCACCCAGACAGAGGAGAGAGGTCCCACAGCAAGGTATAAGGCGTCATATCACCCACCACTGGAGAAGGCCACTTTCAGTTTTTCGGCCCAGCACCCACACAGAGGAGAGAGGTCCCACAGCAAGGAATCATGCGTCATATCACCCAACACTGGAGAAGGCCACATTCAGTTATTTCGGCCCAGCACCCAAACGGAGGAGAGAGGTCCCACAGCAAGGAATCATGCGTCATATCACCCACCACTGGAGAAGGCCACTTTCAGTTATTTCGGCCCATCACTCAGACAGAGGAGAGAGGTCCCACAGCAAGGAATAAGGCGTCATATCACCCACCACTGGAGAAGCCCACTTTCAGTTATTTCGGCCCAGCACCCAGACAGAGGAGAGAGGTCCCAAAGCAAGGAATTCTTGCGTCATTTCACCAACACTAGAGAAGGCCACTTTCAGTTATTTCGGCCCAGCACCCAGACAGAGGAGAGAGGTCCCTCAGCAAGGAATCATGCGTCATTTCACCCAACACTAGAGAAGGCCACTTTCAGTTATTTCAGTTCAGCACACAGACAGAGGAGATAGGTCCCACAGCAAGGACGAAGGCGTCATATCACCCACCACTGGAGAAGGCCACTTTCACTTTTTTCGGCCCAGCACCCAGACAGAGGAGAGAGGTCCCACAACAAGGAATAAGGCGTCATATCACCCACCACTGGAGAAGGCCACTTTCAGTTATTTCGGCCCAGCACCCAGATAGAGGAGAGAGGTCCCAAAGCAAGGAATTCTTGCGTCATTTCACCACCACTAGAGAAGGCCACTTTCAGTTATTTTGGACCCAGCAACCAGACTGAGGAGAGAGGTCCCACAACAAGGAATAAGGCGTCATATCACCCACCACTGGAGAAGGCCACTTTCAGTTATTTCGGCCCAGCACCCAGATAGAGGAGAGAGGTCCCAAAGCAAGGAATCATGCATCATATCACCCACCACTGGAGAAGGCCACTTTCAGTTATTTCGACCAAAGTACGCAGACAGAGGAGAGAGGTCCCACAGCAAGGATTATGGCGTCATATCACCCACCACTGGAGAAGCCCACTTTCAGTAATTTCGGCCCAGCACCCAGACAGAGGAGAGAGGTCCCACAGCAAGGAATAAGGCGTCATAACACCCACCACTGGAGAAGGCCACTTTCAGTTATTTTGGCCCCAGTACGCAGACAGAGGAGAGAGGTCCCTCAGCAAGGAATCATGCGTCATATCACCAACCAAAGGAGAAGGCCACTTTCATTTATTTCGGACCAGCACCCAGACCAAGGAGAGAGGTCCCATAGCAATGAATCATGCGTCATATCACCCACCACTGGAGAAGGACACTTTCAGTTATTTCGGCCCTAGCACCCAGACAGAGGAGAGAGGTCCCACAGCAAGGAATATGGCGTCATATCACCCACCACTGGAGAAGGCCACTTTCAGTTATTTCGACCACAGTACGCAGACAGAGGAGAGAGGTCCCACAGCAAGGATTATGGCGTCATATCACCCACCACTGGAGAAGCCCACTTTCAGTTATTTCGGCCCAGCACCCAGACAGAGGAGAGAGGTCCCACAGCAAGGAATAAGGCGTCATATCACTCACCACTGGAGAAGGCCACTTTCAGTTATTTCGGCCCCAGTACGCAGACAGAGGAGAGATGTCCCACAGCAACGAATCATGCGTCATTTCACCCACCACTAGAGAAGGCCACTTTCAGTTATTTTGGCCCTAGCACCCAGACAGAGGAGAGAGGTCCCACAGCAAGGAATCATGCGTCATAACACCCACCACTGGAGAAGGCCACTTTCAGTTATTTCGGCCCCAGTACGCATACAGAGGTAAGAGGTCCCTCATCAAGGAATCATGCGTCATATCACCAACCAAAGGAGAAGGCCACTTTCATTTATTTCGGCCCAGCACCCAGACCAAGGAGAGAGGTCCCATAGCAAGGAATCATGCGTCATATAACCAACCACTGGAGAAGGACACTTTCAGTTATTTCGGCCCCAGCACCCAGACATAGGAGAGAGGTCCCACAACAAGGAATATGGCGTCATATCACCCACCACTGGAGAAGCCCAATTTCAGTTATTTCGGCCCAGCACCCAGACAGAGGAGAGAGGTCCCACAGCAAGGACTAAGGCGTCATATCACCCACCACTGGAGAAGGCCACTCTCAGTTATTTTGGCCCAGCACCCAGACAGAGGAGAGAGGTCCCACAACAAGGAATCATGCGTCATATCACCCACCACTGGAGAAGGCCACTTTCAGTTATTTCGACCCCAGTACACAGACAGAGGAGAGAGGTCCCACAGCAAGGAATCATGCGTCATATCACCAACCAAAGGGGAAGGCCACCTTCATTTATTTCGGCCCAGCACCCAGACAGAGGAGAGAGGTCCCACAGCAAGGTATAAGGCGTCATATCACCCACCACTGGAGAAGGCCACTTTCAGTTTTTTCGGCCCAGCACCCACACAGAGGAGAGAGGTCCCACAGCAAGGAATCATGCGTCATATCACCCAACACTGGAGAAGGCCACATTCAGTTATTTCGGCCCAGCACCCAAACGGAGGAGAGAGGTCCCACAGCAAGGAATCATGCATCATATCACCCACCACTGGAGAAGGCCACTTTCAGTTATTTCGGCCCATCACTCAGACAGAGGAGAGAGGTCCCACAGCAAGGAATAAGGCGTCATATCACCCACCACTGGAGAAGCCCACTTTCAGTTATTTCGGCCCAGCACCCAGACAGAGGAGAGAGGTCCCAAAGCAAGGAATTCTTGCGTCATTTCACCAACACTAGAGAAGGCCACTTTCAGTTATTTCGGCCCAGCACCCAGACAGAGGAGAGAGGTCCCACAGCAAGGAATCATGCGTCATATCACCCACCACTGGAGATGGCCACTTTCAGTTATTTCGACCAAAGTACGCAGACAGAGGAGAGAGGTCCCTCAGCAAGGAATCATGCGTCATATCACCAACCAAAGGAGAAGGCCACTTTCATTTATTTCGGCCCAGCACCCAGACCAAGGAGAGAGGTCCCATAGCAAGGAATCATGCGTCATATCACCCACCACTGGAGAAGGACACTTTCAGTTATTTCGGCCCTAGCACCCAGACAGAGGAGAGAGGTCCCACAGCAAGGAATATGGCGTCATATCACCCACGACTGGAGAAGGCCACTTTCAGTTATTTCGACCACAGTACGCAGACAGAGGAGAGAGGTCCCACAGCAAGGATTATGGCGTCATATCACCCACTAATGGAGAAGCCCACTTTCAGTTATTTCGGCCCAGCACCCAGACAGAGGAGAGAGGTCCCACAGCAAGGAATAAGGCGTCATATCACTCACCACTGGAGAAGGGCACTTTCTGTTATTTCGGCCCCAGTACGCAGACAGAGGAGAGATGTCCCACAGCAACGAATCATGCGTCATTTCACCCACCACTAGAGAAGGCCACTTTTAGTTATTTTGGTCCTAGCACCCAGACAGAGGAGAGAGGTCCCACAGCAAGGAATCATGCGTCATAACACCCATCACTGGAGAAGGCCACTTTCAGTTATTTCGGCCCCAGTACGCAGACAGAGGAGAGAGGTCCCTCAGCAAGGAATCATGCGTAATATCACCAACCAAAGGAGAAGGCCACTTTCATTTATTTCGGCCCAGCACCCAGACCAAGGAGAGAGGTCCCATAGCAAGGAATTATGCGTCATATAACCAACCACTGAAGAAGGACACTTTCAGTTATTTCGGCCCAGCACCCAGACAGAGGAGAGAGGTCCCACAGCAAGGACTAAGGCGTCATATCACCCACCACTGGAGAAGGCCACTTTCAGTTATTTCGGCCCAGCACCCAGACAGAGGAGAGAGGTCCCACAACAAGGAATCATGCGTCATATGACCCACCACTGGAGAAGGCCACTTTCAGTTATTTCGACCCCAGTACACAGACAGAGGAGAGAGGTCCCACAGCAAGGAATCATGCGTCATATCACCAACCAAAGGGGAAGGCCACCTTCATTTTTTTTCGGCCCAGCACCCAGACAGAGGAGAGAGGTCAAACAGCAAGGAATCATGCGTCATTTCACCCACCACTAGAGAAGGCCACTTTCAGTTATTTTGGCCCAAGCACCCAGACAGAGGAGAGAGGTCCTACATCAAGGAATCATGCGTCATATCACCCACCACTGGAGAAGGCCACTTTCAGTTATTTCTGCCCAGCATCCAGACCAAGGAGAGAGGTCCTATAGCAAGGAATCATGCGTCATATCACCCACCACTGGAGAAGGACACTTTCAGTTATTTCGGCCCCAGCACACAGACAGAGGAGAGATGTCCCACAGCAAGGAATCATGCGTCATTTCACCCACCACTAGAGAAGGCCACTTTCAGTTATTTTGGCCCTAGCACCCAGACAGAGGAGAGAGGTCCCACAGCAAGGAATCATGCGTCATAACACCCACCACTGGAGAAGGCCACTTTCAGTTATTTCGGCCCCAGTACGCAGACAGAGGAGAGAGATCCCTCAGCAAGGAATCATGCGTCATATCACCAACCAAAGGAGAAGGCCACTTTCATTTATTTCGGCCCAGCACCTAGACAGAGGATAGAGGTCCCACAGCAAGGAATCATGCGTCATTTCACCCATCACTAGAGAAGGCCACTTTCAGTTATTTTGGCCTCAGCACCCAGACCGAGGAGAGACGTCCCATAGCAAGGAATCATGCGTCATATCACCCACCACTGGAGAAGGCCACTTTCAGTTATTTCAGCCCCAGCACCCAGACAGAGGAGAGAGGTCCCACAGCAAAGAATCATGCGTCATATCACCCACGACTGGAGAAGGCCACTTTCAGTTATTTCGGCCCAGCACCCAGACAGAGCAGAGAGGTCCCACAGCAAATAATCATGCGTCATTTCACCCACCACTAGAGAAGGCCACTTTCAGTTATTTCGGCCCCAGTACGCAGACAGAGGAGAGAGATCCCTCAGCAAGGAATCATGGCGTCATATCACCAACCAAAGGAGAAGGCCACTTTCATTTATTTCGGCCCAGCACCTAGACAGAGGATAGAGGTCCCACAGCAAGGAATCATGCGTCATTTCACCCATCACTAGAGAAGGCCACTTTCAGTTATTTTGGCCTCAGCACCCAGACCGAGGAGAGACGTCCCATAGCAAGGAATCATGCGTCATATCACCCACCACTGGAGAAGGCCACTTTCAGTTATTTCAGCCCCAGCACCCAGACAGAGGAGAGAGGTCCGACAGCAAGGAATCATGCGTCATTTCACACACCACTGGTGAAGGCCACTTTCAGTTATTTCGGCCCAGCACCCAGACTGAGGAGAGAGGTCCCACAACAAGGAATAAGGCATCATATCACCCACCACTGGAGAAGGCCACTTTCAGTTATTTCTGCCCAGCACCCAGACAGAGGAGAGAGGTCCCACAGCAAGGAATCATGCATCATATCACCCACCACTGGAGAAGGCCACTTTCAGTTATTTCGGCCCAGCACCCAGACAGAGGAGAGAGGTCCCACAGCAAGGAATCATGCGTCATATTCACCCACCACTAGAGAAGGCCACTTTCAGTTATTTTGGCCCAGCACCCAGACAGAGGAGAGAGGTCCCACAGCAAGGAATTATGCGTCATTTCACCCACCACTAGAGAAGGCCACTTTCAGTTATTTTGGCCGTAGCACCCAGACAGATGATAGAGGTCCCACAGAAAGGAATCATGCGTCTTATCACCCAACACTGGAGAAGCCCACTTTCAGTTATTTCGGCCTAGCACCCAGACAGAAGAGAGAGGTCCCACAGCAAGGAATCATGCGTCATTTCACCCACCACTAGAGAAGGCCACTTTCAGTTATTTTGGCCACAGCACCCAGACAGAGGAGAGAGGTCCTACAGAAAGGCATCATGCGTCATCTCAACCACTACCTGAGAAGGACACTTTCAGTTATTTAGGCCCAGCACCCAGACAGAGGAGAGAGGTCCCAAAGCAAGGAATAAGGGGTCATATCACCCACCACTAGTAGAAGGCCACTTTCAGTTACTTTGGACCCAGCACCCAGACTGAGGAGAGAGGTCCCACGGCAAGGAATCATGAGTCATATCACGTAACACTGGAGAAGGCCACTTTCAGTTGTCTCGGCCCAGCACTCAGACAGAGGAGAGAGGTCCCACAGCAAGGAATCATGTGTCATATCACCCACCACTGGAGAAGGCCACTTACAGTTATTTCGACCCCAGTACGCAGACAGAGGAGAGAGGTCCCACAGCAAGGAATCATGCGTCATATCACCAACCATAGGAGAAGGCCACTTTCATTTATTTTGGCCCAGCACCCAGACAGAGGAGAGAGGTCCCACAGCAAGGAATCATGCGTCATTTCACCCACCACTAGAGAAGGCCACTTTCAGTTATTTCGGATCATCACCCAGACAGCGGAGAGAGGTCCCACAGCAAGGAATCATGCGTCATATCATCCACCACTGGAGAAGGCCACTTTTAGTTATTTTGGCCCAGCACCCAGACAGAGGAGAGAGGTCATACAGCAAGGAATACAGCGTCATATCACCCACCACTGGAGAAGGCCACTTTCAGTTATTTCGGCCAAGCACCCAGACAGAGGAGAGAGGTAATACAGCAAGGAATACAGCGTCATATCACCCACCACTGGAGAAGGCCACTTTCAGTTATTTCAGCTAATCACCCAGACAGCGGAGAGAGGTCCCACAGCAAGGAATCATGCGTCATATCACCCACCACTGGAGAAGGCCACTTTCAGTTATTTTGGCCCAGCACCCAGACAGAGGAGAGAGGTCCCAAAGCAAGGAATAAGAGGTCATATCACCCACCACTGGAGAACGCCACTTTCAGTTATTTCGGCCCAGCACCCAGACAGAGGAGAGAGGTCCCACAGCAAGGAATACGGCGTCATATCACCCACCACTGGACAAGGCCACTTTCAGTTATTTCGGCCCATCACCCAGACAGAGGGGAGAGGTCCCACAGCAAGGAATAAGGTGTCATATCACCCACCACTAGGAGAAGGCCACTTTCAGTTATTTCGGCCCAGCAACCAGACAGAGGAGAGATGTCCCAAAGCAAGGAATCATGCGTCATTTCACCCTCCACTAGAGAAGGTCACTTTCAGTTATTTTGGACCCAGCACCCCGACTGAGGAGAGAGGTCGCATGGCAAGGAATAAGGGGTCACATCACCCACCACTAGGAGAACGCCACTCTAAGTTATTTCGGCCCAGCACCCAGACAGAGGAGAGAGGTCCCACAGCAAGGAATCATGCGTCAATTCACCCACCACTAGAGAAGGCCACTTTCAGTTACTTTGGCCCCAGCACCCAGACAGAGGAGAGAGGTCCCACAGCAAGGAATTATGCGTCATTTCACCCACCACTAGAGAAGGCCACTTTCAGTTATTTCGGCCGTAGCACCCAGACAGATGATAGAGGTCCCACAGAAAGGAATCATGCGTCTTATCACCCAACACTGGAGAAGCCCACTTTCAGTTATTTCGGCCTAGCACCCAGACTGAAGAGAGAGGTCCCACAGCAAGGTATAAGGCGTCATATCACCCACCACTGGAGAAGGCCACTTTCAGTTTTTTCGGCCCAGCACCCACACAGAGGAGAGAGGTCCCACAGCAAGGAATCATAAGTCATATCACCCAAAACTGGAGAAGGCCACTTTCAGTTATTTCGGCCCAGCACCCAAACGGAGGAGAGAGGTCCCACAGCAAGGACTAAGGCGTTATATCACCCAACACTGGAGAAGGCCACTTTCAGTTATTTCGGCCCAGCACCCAGACAGAGGAGAGAGGTCCCACAGCAAGGAATAAGGCGTCATATCACCCACGACTGGAGAAGGCCACTTTCACTTATTTCGGCCCAGCACCCAGACAGAGGAGAGAGGTCCCACAACAAGTAATAAGGCGTCATATTACCCACCACTGGAGAAGGCCACTTTCAGTTATTTTGGCCACAGCACCCAGACAGAGGAGAGAGGTCCTACAGAAAGGCATCATGCGTCATCTCAACCACTACTGGAGAAGGCTACTTTCAGTTATTTAGGCCCAGCACCCAGACAGAGGAGAGAGGTCCCAAAGCAAGGAATAAGGGGTCATATCACCCACCACTAGTAGAAGGCCACTTTCAGTTATTTTGGACCCAGCACCCAGACTGAGGAGAGAGGTCCCACGGCAAGGAATCATGAGTCATATCACGTAACACTGGAGAAGGCCACTTTCAGTTGTCTCGGCCCAGCACCCAGACAGAGGAGCGAGGTCCCACAGCAAGGAATCATGCGTCATATCACCCACCACTGGAGAAGGCCACTTACAGTTATTTCGACCCCAGTACGCAGACAGAGGAGAGAGGTCCCACAGCAAGGAATCATGCGTCATATCACCAACCATAGGAGAAGGCCACTTTCATTTATTTTGGCCCAGCACCCAGACAGAGGAGAGAGGTCCCACAGCAAGGAATCATGCGTCATTTCACCCACCACTAGAGAAGGCCACTTTCAGTTATTTCGGCTCATCACCCAGACAGCGGAGAGAGGTCCCACAGCAAGGAATCATGCGTCATATCATCCACCACTGGAGAAGGCCACTTTTAGTTATTTTGGCCCAGCACCCAGACAGAGGAGAGAGGTCATACAGCAAGGAATACAGCGTCATATCACCCAACACTGGAGAAGGCCACTTTCAGTTATTTCGGCCAAGCACCCAGACAGAGGAGAGAGGTAATACAGCAAGGAATACAGCGTCATATCACCCACCACTGGAGAAGGCCACTTTCAGTTATTTCAGCTAATCACCCAGACAGCGGAGAGAGGTCCCACAGCAAGGAATCATGCGTCATATCACCCACCACTGGAGAAGGCCACTTTCAGTTATTTTGGCCCAGCACCCAGACAGAGGAGAGAGGTCCCACAGCAAGGAATACAGGCGTCATATCACCCACCACTGGATAAGGCCACTTTCAGTTATTTCGGCCTAGCACCCAGACAGAGGAGAGAGGTCCCACAGCAAGGAATCATGCGTCATATCACCCACCACTGGAGAAGGCCACTTTCAGTTATTTCGGCCCAGCACCCAGACAGAGGAGAGAGGTCCCACAGCAAGGAATACAGGCGTCATATCACCCACCACTGGAGAAGGCCACTTTCAGTTATTTCGGCCCAGCACCCAGACAGAGGAGAGAGGTCCCACAGCAAGGAATCATGCGTCATATCACCCACCACTAGGAGAAGGCCACTTTCAGTTATTTCGGCCCAGCACCCAGACAGAGGAGAGAGGTCCCACAGCAAGGAATCAGGCGTCATATCACCCACCACTGGAGAAGGCCACTTTCAGTTATTTTGGCCCAGCACCCAGACAGAGGAGAGAGGTCCCACAGCAAGGAATAAGGCGTCATATCACCCACGACTGGAGAAGGCCACTTTCAGTTATTTTGGCCCAGCACCCAGAAAGAGGAAAGAGGTCCCACAGCAAGGAATCATGCGTCATTTCACCCACCACTAGAGAAGGCCACTTTCAGTTATTTTGGCCACAGCACCCAGACAGAGGAGAGAGGTCCTACAGAAAGGCATCATGCGTCATCTCAACCACTACTGGAGAAGGCCACTTTCAGTTATTTTGGCCCAGCACCCAGACAGAGGAGAGAGGTCCTACAGAAAGGCATCATGCGTCATCTCAACCACTACTGGAGAAGGCCACTTTCAGTTATTTTGGACCCAGCACCCAGACTGAGGAGAGAGGTCCCACGGCAAGGAATCATGAGTCATATCACGTAACACTGGAGAAGGCCACTTTCAGTTATTTCGGCCCAGCACCCAGACAGAGGAGCGAGGTCCCACAGCAAAGAATCATGCGTCATATCACCCACGACTGGAGAAGGCCACTTTCAGTTATTTCGGCCCAGCACCCAGACAGAGCAGAGAGGTCCCACAGCAAATAATCATGCGTCATTTCACCCACCACTAGATAAGGCCACTTTCAGTTATTTCGGCCCCAGCACCCAGACAGAGGAGAGAGGTCCGACAGCAAGGAATCATGCGTCATTTCACACACCACTGGTGAAGGCCACTTTCAGTTATTTCGGCCCAGCACCCAGACTGAGGAGAGAGGTCCCACAACAAGGAATAAGGCATCATATCACCCACCACTGGTGAAGGCCACTTTCAGTTATTTCTGCCCAGCACCCAGACAGAGGAGAGAGGTCCCACAGCAAGGAATCATGCATCATATCACCCACCACTGGAGAAGTCCACTTTCAGTTATTTCGGCCCAGCACCCAGACAGAGGAGAGAGGTCCCACAGCAAGGAATCATGCGTCAATTCACCCACCACTAGAGAAGGCCACTTTCAGTTACTTTGGCCCCAGCACCCAGACAGAGGAGAGAGGTCCCACAGCAAGGAATTATGCGTCATTTCACCCACCACTAGAGAAGGCCACTTTCAGTTATTTTGGCCGTAGCACCCAGACAGATGATAGAGGTCCCACAGAAAGGAATCATGCGTCTTATCACCCAACACTGGAGAAGCCCACTTTCAGTTATTTCGGCCTAGCACCCAGACAGAAGAGAGAGGTCCCACAGCAAGGTATACAGGCGTCATATCACCCACCACTGGAGAAGGCCACTTTCAGTTATTTCGGCCCAGCACCCACACAGAGGAGAGAGGTCCCACAGCAAGGAATCATGCGTCATATCACCCACCACTGGAGAAGGCCACTTTCAGTTATTTTGGCCCAGCACCCAGACAGAGGAGAGAGGTCCCACAGCAAGGAATAAGGCGTCATATCACCCACCACTGGAGAAGGCCACTTTCAGTTATTTCGGCCCAGCACCCAGACAGAGGAGAGAGGTCCCACAGCAAGGAATAAGGCGTCATATCACCCACCACTGGAGAAGGCCACTTTCAGTTATTTTGGCCCAGCACCCAGACAGAGGAGAGAGGTCCCACAGCAAGGAATCAGGCGTCATATCACCCACCACTAGAGAAGGCCACTTTCAGTTATTTTGGCCACAGCACCCAGACAGAGGAGAGAGGTCCTACAGAAAGGCATCATGCGTCATCTCAACCACTACCTGGAGAAGGCCACTTTCAGTTATTTAGGCCCAGCACCCAGACAGAGGAGAGAGGTCCCAAAGCAAGGAATAAGGGGTCATATCACCCACCACTAGTAGAAGGCCACTTTCAGTTATTTTGGACCCAGCACCCAGACTGAGGAGAGAGGTCCCACGGCAAGGAATCATGAGTCATATCACGTAACACTGGAGAAGGCCACTTTCAGTTGTCTCGGCCCAGCACTCAGACAGAGGAGAGAGGTCCCACAGCAAGGAATCATGCGTCATATCACCCACCACTGGAGAAGGCCACTTACAGTTATTTCGACCCCAGCACGCAGACAGAGGAGAGAGGTCCCACAGCAAGGAATCATGCGTCATATCACCAACCATAGGAGAAGGCCACTTTCATTTATTTTGGCCCAGCACCCAGACAGAGGAGAGAGGTCCCACAGCAAGGAATCATGCGTCATTTCACCCACCACTAGAGAAGGCCACTTTCAGTTATTTCGGCTCATCACCCAGACAGCGGAGAGAGGTCCCACAGCAAGGAATCATGCGTCATATCATCCACCACTGGAGAAGGCCACTTTTAGTTATTTTGGCCCAGCACCCAGACAGAGGAGAGAGGTCATACAGCAAGGAATACAGCGTCATATCACCCACCACTGGAGAAGGCCACTTTCAGTTATTTCGGCCAAGCACCCAGACAGAGGAGAGAGGTCCCACAGCAAGGAATACATGCGTCATATCACCCACCACTGGAGAAGGCCACTTTCAGTTATTTTGGCCCATCACCCAGACAGCGGAGAGAGGTCCCACAGCAAGGAATCATGCGTCATATCACCCACCACTGGAGAAGGCCACTTTCAGTTATTTCGGCCCAGCACCCAGACAGAGGAGAGAGGTCCCACAGCAAGGAATCATGCGTCATATCACCCACCACTGGAGAAGGCCACTTTCAGTTATTTCTGGCCACAGCACCCAGACAGAGGAGAGAGGTCCCACAGCAAGGAATACGGCGTCATATCACCCACCACTGGAGAAGGCCACTTTCAGTTATTTCGGCCCATCACCCAGACAGAGGAGAGAGGTCCCACAGCAAGGAATAAGGTGTCATATCACCCACCACTAGGAGAAGGCCACTTTCAGTTATTTCGGCCCAGCAACCAGACAGAGGAGAGATGTCCCAAAGCAAGGAATCATGCGTCATTTCACCCTCCACTAGAGAAGGTCACTTTCAGTTATTTTGGACCCAGCACCCCGAATGAGGAGAGAGGTCGCATGGCAAGGAATAAGTGGTCACATCACCCACCACTAGGAGAACGCCACTCTAAGTTATTTCGGCCCAGCACCCAGACAGAGGAGAGAGGTCCCACAGCAAGGAATCATGCGTCAATTCACCCACCACTAGAGAAGGCCACTTTCAGTTACTTTGGCCCCAGCACCCAGACAGAGGAGAGAGGTCCCACAGCAAGGACTAAGGCGTCATATCACCCACCACTGGAGAAGGCCACTTTTAGTTATTTTGGCCCAGCACCCAGACAGAGGACAGAGGTCCCACACCAAGGAATCATGCGTCATATCACCCAACACTGGAGAAGGCCACTTTCAGTTATTTCGGCCCAGCACCCAGACAGAGGAGAGAGGTCCCACAGCAAGGACTAAGGCGTCATATCACCCACCACTGGAGAAGGCCACTTTCACTTATTTCGGCCCAGCACCCAGACAGAGGAGAGAGGTCCCACAACAAGTAATAAGGCGTCATATTACCCACCACTGGAGAAGGACACTTTCACTTATTTCGGCCCAGCACCCAGACAGAGGAGAGAGGTCCCACAGCAAGGAATATGGCGTCATATCACCCACCACTGGAGAAGGCCACTTTCAGTTATTTCTGCCCAGCACCCAGACAGAGGAGAGAGGTCCCAAAGCAAGAAATTCTTGCGTCATTTCACCACCACTAGAGAAGGCCACTTTCAGTTATTTTGGACCCAGCACCCAGACTGAGGAGAGAGGTCCCACGGCAAGGAATCATGCGTCATATCACGCAACACTGGAGAAGGCCACTTTCAGTTATTTCGGCCCAGCACCCAGACAGAGGAGAGAGGTCCCACAGCAAGGAATCATGCGTCATATCAACCACCACTGGAGAAGGCCACTTTCAGTTATTTCGACCACAGCACCCAGACAGAGGAGAGAGGTCCCACAGCAAGGAATACGGCGTCATATCACCCACCACTGGACAAGGCCACTTTCAGTTATTTCGGCCCATCACCCAGACAGAGGAGAGAGGTCCCACAGCAAGGAATAAGGTGTCATATCACCCACCACTAGGAGAAGGCCACTTTCAGTTATTTCGGCCCAGCAACCAGACAGAGGAGAGATGTCCCAAAGCAAGGAATCATGCGTCATTTCACCCTCCACTAGAGAAGGTCACTTTCAGTTATTTTGGACCCAGCACCCCGACTGAGGAGAGAGGTCGCATGGCAAGGAATAAGGGGTCACATCACCCACCACTAGGAGAACGCCACTCTAAGTTATTTCGGCCCAGCACCCAGACAGAGGAGAGAGGTCCCACAGCAAGGAATCATGCGTCATATTCACCCACCACTAGAGAAGGCCACTTTCAGTTACTTTGGCCCCAGCACCCAGACAGAGGAGAGAGGTCCCACAGCAAGGAATTATGCGTCATTTCACCCACCACTAGAGAAGGCCACTTTCAGTTATTTTGGCCGTAGCACCCAGACAGATGATAGAGGTCCCACAGAAAGGAATCATGCGTCTTATCACCCAACACTGGAGAAGGCCACTTTCAGTTATTTCGGCCCAGCACCCAGACTGAGAGAGAGGTCCCACAGCAAGGTATAAGGCGTCATATCACCCACCACTGGAGAAGGCCACTTTCAGTTATTTTGGCCCAGCACCCAGACAGAGGACAGAGGTCCCACAGCAAGGAATCATGCGTCATATCACCCAACACTGGAGAAGGCCACTTTCAGTTATTTCGGCCCAGCACCCAGACAGAGGAGAGAGGTCCCACAGCAAGGACTAAGGCGTCATATCACCCACCACTGGAGAAGGCCACTTTCACTTATTTCGGCCCAGCACCCAGACAGAGGAGAGAGGTCCCACAGCAAGGAATAAGGCGTCATATTACCCACCACTGGAGAAGGCCACTTTCAGTTATTTCTGGCCCCAGCACCCAGACAGAGGAGAGAGGTCCCACAGCAAGGAATCATGGCGTCATATCACCCACCACTGGAGAAGGCCACTTTCAGTTATTTCTGCCCAGCACCCAGACAGAGGAGAGAGGTCCCAAAGCAAGGAATTCATGCGTCATATCACCCACCACTGGAGAAGGCCACTTTCAGTTATTTTGGACCCAGCACCCAGACTGAGGAGAGAGGTCCCACGGCAAGGAATCATGCGTCATATCACGCAACACTGGAGAAGGCCACTTTCAGTTATTTCGGCCCAGCACCCAGACAGAGGAGAGAGGTCCCACAGCAAGGAATCATGCGTCATATCAACCACCACTGGAGAAGGCCACTTTCAGTTATTTCGACCACAGCACCCAGACAGAGGAGAGAGGTCCCACAGCAAGGAATACGGCGTCATATCACCCACCACTGGACAAGGCCACTTTCAGTTATTTCGGCCCATCACCCAGACAGAGGAGAGAGGTCCCACAGCAAGGAATAAGGTGTCATATCACCCACCACTAGGAGAAGGCCACTTTCAGTTATTTCGGCCCAGCAACCAGACAGAGGAGAGATGTCCCAAAGCAAGGAATCATGCGTCAATTCACCCACCACTAGAGAAGGCCACTTTCAGTTACTTTGGCCCCAGCACCCAGACAGAGGAGAGAGGTCCCACAGCAAGGAATTATGCGTCATTTCACCCACCACTAGAGAAGGCCACTTTCAGTTATTTTGGCCGTAGCACCCAGACAGATGATAGAGGTCCCACAGAAAGGAATCATGCGTCTTATCACCCAACACTGGAGAAGCCCACTTTCAGTTATTTCGGCCTAGCACCCAGACTGAAGAGAGAGGTCCCACAGCAAGGTATAAGGCGTCATATCACCCACCACTGGAGAAGGCCACTTTCAGTTTTTTCGGCTCAGCAACAACACAGAGGAGAGAGGTCCCACAGCAAGGAATCATGCGTCATATCACCCAAAACTGGAGAAGGCCACTTTCAGTTATTTCGGCCCAGCACCCAAACGGAGGAGAGAGGTCCCACAGCAAGGACTAAGGCGTTATATCACACACCACTGGATAAGGCCACTTTCAGTTATTTCGGCCCAGCACCCAGACAGAGGAGAGAGGTCCCACAGCAAGGAATAAGGCGTCATATCACCCACGACTGGAGAAGGCCACTTTCAGTTATTTTGGCCCAGCACCCAGAAAGAGGAAAGAGGTCCCACAGCAAGGAATCATGCGTCATTTCACCCACCACTAGAGAAGGCCACTTTCAGTTATTTTGGCCACAGCACCCAGACAGAGGAGAGAGGTCCTACAGAAAGGCATCATGCGTCATCTCAACCACTACTGGAGAAGGCCACTTTCAGTTATTTAGGCCCAGCACCCAGACAGAGGAGAGAGGTCCCAAAGCAAGGAATAAGGGGTCATATCACCCACCACTAGTAGAAGGCCACTTTCAGTTATTTTGGACCCAGCACCCAGACTGAGGAGAGAGGTCCCACAGCAAGGATAATGGCGTCATATCACCCACCACTGGAGAAGCCCACTTTCAGTTATTTTGGCCCAGCACCCAGACAGAGGAGAGAGGTCCCACAGCAAGGAATCAGGCGTCATATCACCCACCACTGGAGAAGGGCACTTTCAGTTATTTCGGCCCCAGTGAGCAGACAGAGGAGAGATGTCCCACAGCAACGAATCATGCGTCATTTCACCCACCACTAGAGAAGGCCACTTTCAGTTATTTCGGCTCATCACCCAGACAGCGGAGAGAGGTCCCACAGCAAGGAATCATGCGTCATATCATCCACCACTGGAGAAGGCCACTTTTAGTTATTTTGGCCCAGCACCCAGACAGAGGAGAGAGGTCATACAGCAAGGAATACAGCGTCATATCACCCACCACTGGAGAAGGCCACTTTCAGTTATTTCGGCCAAGCACCCAGACAGAGGAGAGAGGTAATACAGCAAGGAATACAGCGTCATATCACCCACCACTGGTGAAGGCCACTTTCAGTTATTTCAGCTAATCACCCAGACAGCGGAGAGAGGTCCCACAGCAAGGAATCATGCGTCATATCACCCACCACTGGAGAAGGCCACTTTCAGTTATTTTGGCCCAGCACCCAGACAGAGGAGAGAGGTCCCACAGCAAGGAATAAGGGGTCATATCACCCACCACTGGAGAAGGCCACTTTCAGTTATTTCGGCCCAGCACCCAGACAGAGGAGAGAGGTCGCACAGCAAGGAATACGGCGTCATATCACCCACCACTGGACAAGGCCACTTTCAGTTATTTCGGCCCATCACCCAGACAGAGGAGAGAGGTACCACAGCAAGGAATTAGGTGTCATATCACCCACCACTAGGAGAAGGCCACTTTCAGTTATTTCGGCCCAGCAACCAGACAGAGGAGAGATGTCCCAAAGCAAGGAATCATGCGTCATTTCACCCTCCACTAGAGAAGGTCACTTTCAGTTATTTTGGACCCAGCACCCCGACTGAGGAGAGAGGTCGCATGGCAAGGAATAAGGGGTCACATCACCCACCACTAGGAGAATGCCACTCTAAGTTATTTCGGCCCAGCACCCAGACGGAGGAGAGAGGTCCCACAGCAAGGACTAAGGCGTCATATCACCCACCACTGGAGAAGGCCACTTTTAGTTATTTTGGCCCAGCACCCAGACAGAGGACAGAGGTCCCACACCAAGGAATCATGCGTCATATCACCCAACACTGGAGAAGGCCACTTTCAGTTATTTCGGCCCAGCACCCAGACAGAGGAGAGAGGTCCCACAGCAAGGACTAAGGCGTCATATCACCCACCACTGGAGAAGGCCACTTTCAGTTATTTCGGCCCCAGCACCCAGACAGAGGAGAGAGGACCCACAGCAAGGAATATGGCGTCATATCACCCACCACTGGAGAAGGCAACTTTCAGTTATTTCTGCCCAGTACCCAGATAGAGGAGAGAGGTCCCAAAGCAAGAAATTCTTGCGTCATTTCACCACCACTAGAGAAGGCCACTTTCAGTTATTTTGGACCCAGCACCCAGACTGAGGAGATAGGTCCCACGGCAAGGAATCATGCGTCATATCACGCAACACTGGAGAAGGCCACTTTCAGTTATTTCGGCCCAGCACCCAGACAGAGGAGAGAGGTCCCACAGCAAGGAATCATGCGTCATATCAACCACCACTGGAGAAGGCCACTTTCAGTTATTTCGACCACAGCACGCAGACAGAGGAGAGAGGTCCCACAGCAAGGAATAATGGCGTCATATCACCCACCACTGGAGAAGCCCACTTTCAGTTATTTTGGCCCAGCACCCAGACAGAGGAGAGAGGTCCCACAGCAAGGAATAAGGCGTCATATCACTCACCACTGGAGAAGGGCACTTTCAGTTATTTCGGCCCCAGTGAGCAGACAGAGGAGAGATGTCCCACAGCAACGAATCATGCGTCATTTCACCCACCACTAGAGAAGGCCACTTTTAGTTATTTTGGCCCTAGCACCCAGACAGAGGAGAGAGGTCCCACAGCAAGGAATCTTGCGTCATAACACCCACCACTGGAGAAGGCCACTTTCAGTTATTTCGGCCCCAGTACGCAGACAGAGGAGAGAGGTCCCTCAGCAAGGAATCATGCGTCATATCACCAACCAAAGGAGAAGGCCACTTTCATTTATTTCGGCCCAGCACCCAGACCAAGGAGAGAGGTCCCATAGCAAGGAATCATGTGTCATATCACCCACCACTGGAGAAGGACACTTTCAGTTATTTCGGCCTCAGCACCCAGACAGAGGAGAGAGGTCCCACAGCAAGGAATATGGCGTCATATCACCCACCACTGGAGAAGGCCACTTTAAGTTATTTCGGCCCAGCACCCAGACAGAGGAGAGAGGTCCCACAGCAAGGAATCATGTGTCATATCACCCACCACTGGAGAAGGCCACTTTCAGTTATTTCGGCCCAGCACCCAGACAGAGGAGAGAGGTCCCACAGCAAGGAATATGGCGTCATATCACCCACCACTGGAGAAGGCCACTTTCAGCTATTTCGGCCCAGCACCCAGACAGAGGAGAGAGGTCCCACAGCAAGGAATAAGGCGTCATATCACCCACCACTGGAGAAGGCCACTTTCAGTTATTTTGGCCCTAGCACCCAGACAGAGGAGAGAGGTCCCACAGCAAGGAATCATGCGTCATTTCACCCACACACTGGAGAAGGCCACTTTCAGTTATTTCGGCCCAGCACCCAGACAGAGGAGAGAGGTCCCACAGCAAGGAATATGGCGTCATATCACCCACCACTGGAGAAGGCCACTTTCAGTTATTTCGGCCCAGCACCCAGACAGAGGAGAGAGGTCCCACAGCAAGGAATAAGGCGTCATATCACCCACCACTGGAGAAGGCCACTTTCAGTTATTTCGGCCCAGCACCCAGACAGAGGAGAGAAGTCCTACAGCAAGGAATCATGCGTCATATCACCCACCACTGGAGAAGGCCACTTACAGTTATTTCGACCCCAGTACGCAGACAGAGGAGAGAGGTCCCACAGCAAGGAATCATGCGTCATATCACCAACCATAGGAGAAGGCCACTTTCATTTATTTTGGCCCAGCACCCAGACAGAGGAGAGAGGTCCCACAGCAAGGAATCATGCGTCATTTCACCCACCACTAGAGAAGGCCACTTTCAGTTATTTCGGCTCATCACCCAGACAGCGGAGAGAGGTCCCACAGCAAGGAATCATGCGTCATATCATCCACCACTGGAGAAGGCCACTTTTAGTTATTTTGGCCCAGCACCCAGACAGAGGAGAGAGGTCATACAGCAAGGAATACAGCGTCATATCACCCACCACTGGAGAAGGCCACTTTCAGTTATTTCGGCCAAGCACCCAGACAGAGGAGAGAGGTAATACAGCAAGGAATACAGCGTCATATCACCCACCACTGGAGAAGGCCACTTTCAGTTATTTCAGCTAATCACCCAGACAGCGGAGAGAGGTCCCACAGCAAGGAATCATGCGTCATATCACCCACCACTGGAGAAGGCCACTTTCAGTTATTTTGGCCCAGCACCCAGAATGAGGAGAGAGGTCCCAAAGCAAGGAATAAGGGGTCATATCACCCACCACTGGAGAACGCCACTTTCAGTTATTTCGGCCCAGCACCCAGACAGAGGAGAGAGGTCCCACAGCAAGGAATACGGCGTCATATCACCCACCACTGGACAAGGCCACTTTCAGTTATTTTGGCCCATCACCCAGACAGAGGAGAGAGGTACCACAGCAAGGAATAAGGTGTCATATCACCCACCACTAGGAGAAGGCCACTTTCAGTTATTTCGGCCCAGCAACCAGACAGAGGAGAGATGTCCCAAAGCAAGGAATCATGCGTCATTTCACCCTCCATTAGAGAAGGTCACTTTCAGTTATTTTGGACCCAGCACCCCGACTGAGGAGAGAGGTCGCATGGCAAGGAATAAGGGGTCACATCACCCACCACTAGGAGAATGCCACTCTAAGTTATTTCGGCCCAGCACCCAGACGGAGGAGAGAGGTCCCACAGCAAGGACTAAGGCGTCATATCACCCACCACTGTAGAAGGCCACTTTTAGTTATTTTGGCCCAGCACCCAGAAAGAGGACAGAGGTCCCACACCAAGGAATCATGCGTCATATCACCCAACACTGGAGAAGGCCACTTTCAGTTATTTTGGCACAGCACCCAGACAGAGCAGAGAGTTCCCACAGCAAGGAATTATGCGTCATTTCACCCACCACTAGAGAAGGCCACTTTCAGTTATTTCTGCCCAGCACCCAGACAGAGGAGAGAGGTCCAATAGCAAGGAATCATGTGTCATATTACCCACCACTGGAGAAGTACACTTTCAGTTATTTCGGCCCCAGCACCCAGACAGAGGAGAGAGGACCCACAGCAAGGAATATGGCGTCATATCACCCACCACTGGAGAAGGCAACTTTCAGCTATTTCGGCCCAGCACCCAGACAGAGGAGAGAGGTCCCACAGCAAGGATTAAGGCGTCATATCACCCACCACTGGAGAAGGGCACTTTCAGTGATTTTGGCCCTAGCACCCAGACAGAGGAGAGAGGTCCCACAGCAAGGAATCATGCGTCATTTCACCCAACACTGGAGAAGGCCACTTTCAGTAATTTCGGCCCAGCACCCAGACAGAGGAGAGAGGTCCCACAGCAAGGACTAAGGCGTCATATCACCCACCACTGGACAAGGCCACTTTCAGTTATTTCGGCCCATCACCCAGACAGAGGAGAGAGGTACCACAGCAAGGAATAAGGTGTCATATCACCCACCACTAGGAGAAGGCCACTTTCAGTTATTTCGGCCCAGCAACCAGACAGAGGAGAGATGTCCCAAAGCAAGGAATCATGCGTCATTTCACCCTCCACTAGAGAAGGTCACTTTCAGTTATTTTGGACCCAGCACCCCGACTGAGGAGAGAGGTCGCATGGCAAGGAATAAGGGGTCACATCACCCACCACTAGGAGAATGCCACTCTAAGTTATTTCGGCCCAGCACCCAGACGGAGGAGAGAGGTCCCACAGCAAGGACTAAGGCGTCATATCACCCACCACTGGAGAAGGCCACTTTTAGTTATTTTGGCCCAGCACCCAGACAGAGGACAGAGGTCCCACACCAAGGAATCATGCGTCATATCACCCAACACTGGAGAAGGCCACTTTCAGTTATTTCGGCCCAGCACACAGACAGAGGAGAGAGGTCCCACAGCAAGGACTAAGGCGTCATATCACCCACCACTGGAGAAGGCCACTTTCACTTATTTCGGCCCAGCACCCAGACAGAGGAGAGAGGTCCCACAACAAGTAATAAGGCGTCATATTACCCACCACTGGAGAAGGACACTTTCAGTTATTTCGGCCCCAGCACCCAGACAGAGGAGAGAGGACCCACAGCAAGGAATATGGCGTCATATCACCCACCACTGGAGAAGGCAACTTTCAGTTATTTCTGCCCAGTACCCAGATAGAGGAGAGAGGTCCCAAAGCAAGAAATTCTTGCGTCATTTCACCACCACTAGAGAAGGCCACTTTCAGTTATTTTGGACCCAGCACCCAGACTGAGGAGAGAGGTCCCACGGCAAGGAATCATGCGTCATATCACGCAACACTGGAGAAGGCCACTTTCAGTTATTTCGGCCCAGCACCCAGACAGAGGAGAGAGGTCCCACAGCAAGGAATCATGCGTCATATCAACCACCACTGGAGAAGGCCACTTTCAGTTATTTCGACCACAGTACGCAGACAGAGGAGAGAGGTCCCACAGCAAGGATAATGGCGTCATATCACCCACCACTGGAGAAGCCCACTTTCAGTTATTTTGGCCCAGCACCCAGACAGAGGAGAGAGGTCCCACAGCAAGGAATAAGGCGTCATATCACTCACCACTGGAGAAGGGCACTTTCAGTTATTTCGGCCCCAGTGAGCAGACAGAGGAGAGATGTCCCACAGCAACGAATCATGCGTCATTTCACCCACCACTAGAGAAGGCCACTTTTAGTTATTTTGGCCCTAGCACCCAGACAGAGGAGAGAGGTCCCACAGCAAGGAATCTTGCGTCATAACACCCACCACTGGAGAAGGCCACTTTCAGTTATTTCGGCCCCAGTACGCAGACAGAGGAGAGAGGTCCCTCAGCAAGGAATCATGCGTCATATCACCAACCAAAGGAGAAGGCCAATTTCATTTATTTCGGCCCAGCACCCAGACCAAGGAGAGAGGTCCCATAGCAAGGAATCATGTGTCATATCACCCACCAATGGAGAAGGACACTTTCAGTTATTTCGGCCCCAGCACCCAGACAGAGGAGAGAGGTCTCACAGCAAGGAATATGGCGTCATATCACCCACCACTGGAGAAGGCCACTTTAAGTTATTTCGGCCCAGCACCCAGACAGAGGAGAGAGGTCCCACAGCAAGGAATCATGTGTCATATTACCCACCACTGGAGAAGGACACTTTCAGTTATTTCGGCCCCAGCACCCAGACAGAGGAGAGAGGACCCACAGCAAGGAATATGGCGTCATATCACCCACCACTGGAGAAGGCCACTTTCAGCTATTTCGGCCCAGCACCCAGACAGAGGAGAGAGGTCCCACAGCAAGGAATAAGGCGTCATATCACTCACCACTGGAGAAGGGCACTTTCAGTGATTTTGGCCCTAGCACCCAGACAAAGGAGAGAGGTCCCACAGCAAGGAATCATGCGTCATTTCACCCAACACTGGAGAAGGCCACTTTCAGTTATTTCGGCCCAGCACCCAGACAGAGGAGAGAGGTCCCACAGCAAGGAATATGGCGTCATATCACCCACCACTGGAGAAGGCCACTTTCAGTTATTTCGGCCCAGCACCCAGACAGAGGAGAGAGGTCCCACAGCAAGGAATAAGGCGTCATATCACCCACCACTGGAAAAGGCCACTTTCAGTTATTTCGGCCCAGCACCCAGACAGAGGAGAGAAGTTTTACAGCAAGGAATCATGCGTCATATCACCCACCACTGGAGATGGCCACTTACAGTTATTTCGACCCCAGTACGCAGACAGAGGAGAGAGGTCCCACAGCAAGGAATCATGCGTCATATCACCAACCATAGGAGAAGGCCACTTTCATTTATTTTGGCCCAGCACCCAGACAGAGGAGAGAGGTCCCACAGCATGGAATCATGCGTCATTTCACCCACCACTAGAGAAGGCCACTTTCAGTTATTTCGGCTCATCACCCAGACAGCGGAGAGAGGTCCCACAGCAAGGAATCATGCGTCATATCATCCACCACTGGAGAAGGCCACTTTTAGTTATTTTGGCCCAGCACCCAGACAGAGGAGAGAGGTCATACAGCAAGGAATACAGCGTCATATCACCCACCACTGGAGAAGGCCACTTTCAGTTATTTCGGCCAAGCACCCAGACAGAGGAGAGAGGTCATACAGCAAGGAATACAGCGTCATATCACCCACCACTGGAGAAGGCCACTTTCAGTTATTTCAGCTAATCACCCAGACAGCGGAGAGAGGTCCCACAGCAAGGAATATGGCGTCATATCACCCACCACTGGAGAAGGCCACTTTCAGCTATTTCGGCCCAGCACCCAGACAGAGGAGAGAGGTCCCACAGCAAGGAATAAGGCGTCATATCACTCACCACTGGAGAAGGGCACTTTCAGTGATTTTGGCCCTAGCACCCAGACAAAGGAGAGAGGTCCCACAGCAAGGAATCATGCGTCATTTCACCCAACACTGGAGAAGGCCACTTTCAGTTATTTCGGCCCAGCACCCAGACAGAGGAGAGAGGTCCCACAGCAAGGAATATGGCGTCATATCACCCACCACTGGAGAAGGCCACTTTCAGTTATTTCGGCCCAGCACCCAGACAGAGGAGAGAGGTCCCACAGCAAGGAATAAGGCGTCATATCACCCACCACTGGAAAAGGCCACTTTCAGTTATTTCGGCCCAGCACCCAGACAGAGGAGAGAAGTTTTACAGCAAGGAATCATGCGTCATATCACCCACCACTGAAGAAGGCCACTTACAGTTATTTCGACCCCAGTACGCAGACAGAGGAGAGAGGTCCCACAGCAAGGAATCATGCGTCATATCACCAACCATAGGAGAAGGCCACTTTCATTTATTTTGGCCCAGCACCCAGACAGAGGAGAGAGGTCCCACAGCAAGGAATCATGCGTCATTTCACCCACCACTAGAGAAGGCCACTTTCAGTTATTTCGGCTCATCACCCAGACAGCGGAGAGAGGTCCCACAGCAAGGAATCATGCGTCATATCATCCACCACTGGAGAAGGCCACTTTTAGTTATTTTGGCCCAGCACCCAGACAGAGGAGAGAGGTCATACAGCAAGGAATACAGCGTCATATCACCCACCACTGGAGAAGGCCACTTTCAGTTATTTCGGCCAAGCACCCAGACAGAGGAGAGAGGTCATACAGCAAGGAATACAGCGTCATATCACCCACCACTGGAGAAGGCCACTTTCAGTTATTTCAGCTAATCACCCAGACAGCGGAGAGAGGTCCCACAGCAAGGAATCATGCGTCATATCACCCACCACTGGAGAAGGCCACTTTCAGTTATTTTGGCACCGCACCCAGACAGAGGAGAGAGGTCCCAAAGCAAGGAATAAGGGGTCATATCACCCACCACTGGAGAACACCACTTTCAGTTATTTCGGCCCAGCACCCAGACAGAGGAGAGAGGTCCCACAGCAAGGAATACGGCGTCATATCACCCACCACTGGACAAGGCCACTTTCAGTTATTTTGGCCCATCACCCAGACAGAGGAGAGAGGTACCACAGCAAGGAATAAGGTGTCATATCACCCACCACTAGGAGAAGGCCACTTTCAGTTATTTCGGCCCAGCAACCAGACAGAGGAGAGTTGTCCCAAAGCAAGGAATCATGCGTCATTTCACCCTCCATTAGAGAAGGTCACTTTCAGTTATTTTGGACCCAGCACCCCGACTGAGGAGAGAGGTCGCATGGCAAGGAATAAGGGGTCACATCACCCACCACTAGGAGAATGCCACTCTAAGTTATTTCGGCCCAGCACCCAGACGGAGGAGAGAGGTCCCACAGCAAGGACTAAGGCGTCATATCACCCACCACTGGAGAAGGCCACTTTTAGTTATTTTGGCCCAGCACCCAGAAAGAGGACAGAGGTCCCACACCAAGGAATCATGCGTCATATCACCCAACACTGGAGAAGGCCACTTTCAGTTATTTTGGCACAGCACCCAGACAGAGCAGAGAGTTCCCACAGCAAGGAATTATGCGTCATTTCACCCACCACTAGAGAAGGCCACTTTCAGTTATTTCTGCACAGCACCCAGACAGAGGAGAGAGGTCCAATAGCAAGGAATCATGTGTCATATTACCCACCACTGGAGAAGTACACTTTCAGTTATTTCGGCACCAGCACCCAGACAGAGGAGAGAGGACCC
Source organism: Bufotes viridis (assembly GCA_033119425.1). NCBI lineage: Eukaryota > Metazoa > Chordata > Amphibia > Anura > Bufonidae > Bufotes > Bufotes viridis. Next base: position 590,433,613 of record CM065589.1, on the reverse strand, counting down.
ACAGCAAGGAATATGGCGTCATATCACCCACCACTGGAGAAGGCAACTTTCAGCTATTTCGGCCCAGCACCCAGACAGAGGAGAGAGGTCCCACAGCAAGGATTAAGGCGTCATATCACTCACCACTGGAGAAGGGCACTTTCAGTGATTTTGGCCCTAGCACCCAGACAGAGGAGAGAGGTCCCACAGCAAGGAATCATGCGTCATTTCACCCAACACTGGAGAAGGCCACTTTCAGTTATTTCGGCCCAGCACCCAGACAGAGGAGAGAGGTCCCACAGCAAGGACTAAGGCGTCATATCACCCACCACTGGAGAAGGCCACTTTCACTTATTTCGGCCCAGCACCCAGACAGAGGAGAGAGGTCCCACAACAAGTAATAAGGCGTCATATTACCCACCACTGGAGAAGGCCACTTTCAGTTATTTCTGCCCAGTACCCAGATAGAGGAGAGAGGTCCCAAAGCAAGAAATTCTTGCGTCATTTCACCACCACTAGAGAAGGCCACTTTCAGTTATTTTGGACCCAGCACCCAGACTGAGGAGAGAGGTCCCACGGCAAGGAATCAGGCGTCATATCACGCAACACTGGAGAAGGCCACTTTCAGTTATTTCGGCCCAGCACCCAGACAGAGGAGAGAGGTCCCACAGCAAGGAATCATGCGTCATATCAACCACCACTGGAGAAGGCCACTTTCAGTTATTTTGGCCCATCACCCAGACAGAGGAGAGAGGTCCCACAGCAAGGAATAAGGTGTCATATCACCCACCACTAGGAGAAGGCCACTTTCAGTTATTTCGGCCCAGCAACCAGACAGAGGAGAGATGTCCTAAAGCAAGGAATCATGCGTCATTTCACCCTCCACTAGAGAAGGTCACTTTCAGTTATTTTGGACCCAGCACCCCGACTGAGGAGAGAGGTCGCATGGCAAGGAATAATGGGTCACATCACCCACCACTAGGAGAACGCCACTCTAAGTTATTTCGGCCCAGCACCCAGACGGAGGAGAGAGGTCCCACCGCAAGGACTAAGGCGTCATATCACCCACCACTGGAGAAGGCCACTTTTAGTTATTTTGGCCCAGGACCCAGAGGACAGAGGTCCCACACCAAGGAATCATGCTTCATATCACCAAACACTGGAGAAGGCCACTTTCAGTTATTTTGGCACAGCACCCAGACAGAGCACAGAGTTCCTACAGCAAGGAATTATGCGTCATTTCACCCACCACTAGAGAAGGCAACTTTCAGTTATTTCTGCCCAGCACCCAGACAGAGGAGAGAGGTCCCATAGCAAGGAATCATGTGTCATATTACCCACCACTGGAGAAGGACACTTTCAGTTATTTCGGCCCCAGCACCCAGACAGAAGAGAGAGGACCCACAGCAAGGAATATGGCGTCATATCACCCACCACTGGAGAAGGCCACTTTCAGCTATTTCGGCAAAGCACCCAGACAGAGGAGAGAGGTCCCACAGCAAGGAATAAGGCGTCATATCACTCACCACTGTAGAAGGGCACTTTCAGTGATTTTGGCCCTAGCACCCAGACAGAAGAGAGAGGTCCCACAGCAAGGAATCATGCGTCATTTCACCCAACACTGGAGAAGGCCACTTTCAGTTATTTCGGCCCAGCACCCAGACAGAGGAGAGAGGTCCCACAGCAAGGACTAAGGCGTCATATCACCCACCACTGGAGAAGGCCACTTTCACTTATTTCGGCCCAGCACCCAGACAGAGGAGAGAGGTCCCACAACAAGTAATAAGGCGTCATATCACCCACCACTGGAGAAGGCCACTTTCAGTTATTTCTGCCCAGTACCCAGATAGAGGAGAGAGGTCCCAAAGCAAGAAATTCTTGCGTGATTTCACCACCACTAGAGAAGGCCACTTTCAGTTATTTTGGACCCAGCACCCAGACTTAGGAGAGAGGTCCCACGGCAAGGAATCATGCGTCATATCACGCAACACTGGAGAAGGCCACTTTCAGTTATTTCGGCCCAGCACCCAGACAGAGGAGAGAGGTCCCACAGCAAGGAATCATGCGTCATATCACCCACCACTGGAGAAGGCCACTTTCAGTTATTTCGACCACAGTACGCAGACAGAGGAGAGAGGTCCCACAGCAAGGATAATGGCGTCATATCACCCACCACTGGAGAAGCCCACTTTCAGTTATTTCGGCCCAGCACCCAGACAGAGGAGAGAGGTCCCACAGCAAGGAATAAGGCGTCATATCACTCACCACTGGAGAAGGGCACTTTCAGTTATTTCGGCCCCAGTGAGCAGACAGAGGAGAGATGTCCCACAGCAACGAATCATGCGTCATTTCACCCACCACTAGAGAAGGCCACTTTTAGTTATTTTGGCCCTAGCACCCAGACAGAGGAGAGAGGTCCCACAGCAAGGAATCTTGCGTCATAACACCCACCACTGGAGAAGGCCACTTTCAGTTATTTCAGCCCCAGTACGCAGACAGAGGAGAGAGGTCCCTCAGCAAGGAATCATGCGTCATATCACTAAAACTGGAGAAGGCCTCTTTCAGTTATTTCGACCCAGCACCCAGACGGAGGAGAGAGGTCCCACAGCAAGGACTAAGGCGTCATATCACACACCACTGGAGAAGCCCACTTTTAGTTAATTCGGCCCAGCACCCAGACAGAGGAGAGAGGTCCCACAGCAAGGACTAAGGCGTCATATCACCCACCACTGGAGAAGGCCACTTTCAGTTATTTCGGCCCAGCACCCAAACGAAGGAGAGAGGTCCCACAGCAAAGACTAAGGCGTTATATCACACACCACTGGAGAAGGCCACTTTCAGTTATTTCGGCCCAGCACCCAGACAGAGGAGAGAGGTCCCACAGCAAGGAATAAGGCGTCATATCACACACCACTGGAGAAGGCCACTTTCAATTATTTTGGCCCAGCACCCAGAAAGAGGAGAGAAGTCCCACAGCAAGGAATCATGCGTCATTTCATACACCACTAGAGAAGGCCACTTTCAGTTATTTTGGACACAGCACCCAGACAGAGGAGAGAGGTCCTACAGCAAGTCATCATGCATCATCTCACCCACTACTGGAGAAGGCCATTTTCAGTTATTTAGGCCCAGCACCCAGACAGAGGAGAGAGGTCCCAAAGCAAGGAATAAGGGGTCATATCACCCACCACTAGTAGAAGGCCACTTTCAGTTATTTCGGCCCATCACCCAGACAAAGGAGAGAGTTCCCAAAGCAAGGACTAAGGCGTCATATCACACACCACTGGAGAAGGCCACTTTCAGTTATTTCGGCCTAGTACCCAGACAGAGGAGAGAGGTCCCACAGCAAGGAATCATGCGTCATATCACCCACCACTGGAGAAGGCCACTTTCAGTTATTTCGGCCCAGCACGCAGAAAGAGGAGAGAGGTCCCATAGCAAGGAATTATGCGTCATTTCACCCACCACTAGAGAAGGCCACTTTCAGTTATTTTGGCCACAGCACCCAGACAGAGGAGAGAGGTCATACAGCAAGGCATCATGCGTCATAACACCCACTACTGGAGAAGGCCACTTTCAGTTATTTCGGCCCAGCACTTAGACAGAGGAGAGATTTCCCAAAGCAAGGAATAAGGGGTCATATCACCCACCACTAGGAGAAGGCCACTTTCAGTTATTTCGGCCCATCACTCAGACAGAGGAGAGAGGTTCCACAGCAAGTAATCATGAGTCATATCACCCACCACTGGAGAAGGCCACTTTCAGTTATTTCGGCCCAGCACCCAGACAGAGGAGAGAGGTCCCACAGCAAGGACTAAGGCGTCATATCACCCACCACTGGAAAAGGCCACTTTCAGTTATTTCGGCCCAGCACTCAGACAGAGGAGAGAGGTCCCAAAGCAAGGAATCATGCGTCATTTCACCCACCACTAAAGAAGGCCACTTTCAGTTATGTCGGCCAAGCACCCAGACAGAGCAGAGAGGTCCCACAGCAAGGAATCATGCGTCATTTCAATCACCACTTGAGAAGGCCACTTTCAGTTATTTTGTCCCCAGCACCCAGACAGAGGAGAGAGGTCCCACAGCAAAGAATCATGCGTCATATCACCCACCACTGGAGAAGGCCAATTTCAGTTATTTCGGCCCAGCACCCAGACAGAGGAGAGAGGTCAAACAGCAAGGAATCATGCGTCATATCACCCAACACTGGAGAAGGCCACTTTCAGTTATTTCGGCCCAGCACCCAGACGGAGGAGAGAGGTCCCACAGCAAGGACTAAGGCGTCATATCACACACCACTGGAGAAGGCCACCTTCAGTTATTTCGGCCCAGCACCCAGACAGAGGAGAGAGGTCCTACAGCAAGGACTAAGGCGTCATATCACCCACCACTGGAGAAGGCCACTTTCAGTTATTTCGGCCCAGCACCAAGACAGAGGAGAGAGGTCCCACAACAAGGAATAAGGCGTCATATCACCCACCACTGTAGAAGGCCACTTTCAGTTATTTCGGCCCAGCACCCAGACAGAGGAGAGAGGTCCCAAAGCAAGGAATTCTTGCGTCATTTCACCACCACTAGAGAAGGCCACTTTCAGTTATTTTGGACCCAGCACCCAGACTGAGGAGAGAGGTCCCACAGAAAGGATTCATGCGTCATATCACGCAACACTGCAGAAGGCCATTTTCAGTGATTTCGGCCCAGCACCCAGACAGAGGAGAGAGGTCCCACAGCAAGGAATCATGCGTCATATCACCCACCACTGGAGAAGGCCACTTTCAGTTATTTCGACCCCAGTACGCAGACAGAGGAGAGAGGTCCCACAGCATGGAATCATGCGTCATATCACCAACCAAAGGGGAAGGCAACTTTCATTTATTTCGGCCCAGCACCCAGACAGAAGAGAGAGGTCCCACAGCAAGGAATCATGCATCATTTCACCCACAACTAGAGAAGGCCACTTTCAGTTATTTTGGCCCCAGCACCCAATCAGAGGAGAGAGGTCCTACATCAAGGAATCATGCGTCATATCACCCACCACTGGAGAAGGCCACTTTCAGTTATTTCTGCCCAGCATCCAGACCAAGGAGAGAGGTCCTATAGCAAGGAGTCATGCGTCATATCACCCACCACTGGAGAAGGACACTTTCAGTTATTTCGGCCCCAGCACACAGACCGTGGAGAGAGGTCCCACAGCAAGGTTTATGGCGTCATATCACCCACCACTGGAGAAGCCCACTTTCAGTTATTTCGGCCCAGCACCCAGACAGAGGAGAGATGTCCCACAGCAAGGAATCATGCGTCATTTCACCCACTACTAGAGAAGGCCACTTTCAGTTATTTTGGCCCTAGCACCCAGACAGAGGAGAGAGGTCCCACAGCGAGGAATCATGCGACATAACACCCACCACTGGAGAAGGCCACTTTCAGTTATTTCGGCCCCAGTACGCAGACAGAGGAGAGAGGTCCCTCAGCAAGGAATCATGCGTCATATCACCAACCAAAGGAGAAGGCCACTTTCATTTATTTCGGCCCAGCACCTAGACAGAGGAGAGAGGCCCCACAGCAAGGAATCATGCGTCATTTCACCCATCACTGGAGAAAGCCACTTTCAGTTATTTTGGCCCCAGTACGCAGACAGAGGAGAGAGGTCGTACAGCAAGGAATCATGCGTCATATCACCCAAGACTAGAGAAGGCCACTTTCAGTTATTTCTGCCCAGCACCCAGACCGAGGAGAGAGGTCCCATAGCAAGGAATCATGCGTCATATCACCCACCACTGGAGAAGGCCACTTTCAGTTATTTCAGCCCCAGCACCCAGACAGAGGAGAGAGGTCCCACAGCAAGGAATCATGCGTCATATCACCCACGACTGGAGAAGGCCACTTTCAGTTATTTCGGCCCAGCACCCAGACAGAGCAGAGAGGTCCCACAGCAAAGAATCATGCGTCATTTCACCCACCACTAGATAAGGCCACTTTCAGTTATTTCGGCCCCAGCACCCAGACAGAGGAGAGAGGTCCTACAGCAAGGAATTATGCGTAATTTCACACACCACTAAAGAAGGCCACTTTCAGTTATTTCGGCCCAGCACTCAGACAGAGGAGAGAGGTCCCACAGCAAGGAATCATGCGTCATATCACCCACCACTGGAGAAGGCCACTTTCAGTTATTTCGGCCCAGCACGCAGAAAGAGGAGAGAGGTCCCACAGCAAGGAATCATGCGTCATTTCACCCACCACTAGAGAAGGCCACTTTCAGTTATTTTGGCCACAGCACCCAGACAGAGGAGAGAGGTCCTACAGCAAGGCATCATGCGTCATAACACCCACTACTGGAGAAGGCCACTTTCAGTTATTTCGGCCCATCACTCAGACAGAGGAGAGAGGTCCCACAGCAAGGAATAAGGCGTCATATCACCCACCACTGGAGAAGGCCACTTTCAGTTATTTCGGCACAGCACCCAGGCAGAGGAGAGAGGTCCCACAGCAAGGACTAAGGCGTCATATCACCCACCACTGGAAAAGGCCACTTTCAGTTATTTCGGCCCAGCACCCAGACAGCGGAGAGAGGTCCCACAGCAAGGAATCATGCGTCATATCACCCACCACTGGAGAAGGCCACTTTCAGTTATTTTGGCCCAGCACCCAGACAGAGGAGAGAGGTCCCACAGCAAGGAATACGGCGTCATATCACCCACCACTGGAGAAGGCCACTTTCAGTTATTTTGGCCCATCACCCAGACAGAGGAGAGAGGTCCCACAGCAAGGAATAAGGTGTCATATCACCCACCACTAGGAGAAGGCCACTTTCAGTTATTTCGGCCCAGCAACCAGACAGAGGAGAGATGTCCCAAAGCAAGGAATCATGCGTCATTTCACCCTCCACTAGAGAAGGTCACTTTCAGTTATTTTGGACCCAGCACCCCGACTGAGGAGAGAGGTCGCATGGCAAGGAATCATGCGTCACATCACCCACCACTAGGAAAACGCCACTCTAAGTTATTTCGGCCCAGCACCCAGACAGAGGAGAGAGGTCCCACCGCAAGGACTAAGGCGTCATATCACCCACCACTGGAGAAGGCCACTTTTAGTTATTTTGGCCCAGCACCCAGACAGAGGACAGAGGTCCCACACCAAGGAATCATGCGTCATATCACCCAACACTGGAGAAGGCCACTTTCAGTTATTTTGGCACAGCACCCAGACAGAGCAGAGAGTTCCCACAGCAAGGAATTATGCGTCATTTCACCCACCACTAGAGAAGGCCACTTTCAGTTATTTCTGCCCAGCACCCAGACAGAGGAGAGAGGTCCCATAGCAAGGAATCATGTGTCATATTACCCACCACTAGAGAAGGACACTTTCAGTTATTTCGGCCCCAGCACCCAGACAGAGGAGAGAGGACCCACAGCAAGGAATATGGCGTCATATCACCCACCACTGGAGAAGGCCACTTTCAGCTATTTCGGCCCAGCACCCAGACAGAGGAGAGAGGTCCCACAGCAAGGAATAAGGCGTCATATCACTCACCACTGGAGAAGGCCACTTTCAGTGATTTTGGCCCAGCACCCAGACAGAGGAGAGAGGTCCCACAGCAAGGAATCATGCGTCATTTCACCCAACACTGGAGAAGGCCACTTTCAGTTATTTCGGCCCAGCACCCAGACAGAGGAGAGAGGTCCCACAGCAAGGACTAAGGCGTCATATCACCCACCACTGGAGAAGGCCACTTTCACTTATTTCGGCCCAGCACCCAGACAGAGGAGAGAGGTCCCACAACAAGTAATAAGGCGTCATATCACCCACCACTGGAGAAGGCCACTTTCAGTTATTTCGGCCCAGTACCCAGATAGAGGAGAGAGGTCCCAAAGCAAGAAATTCTTGCGTCATTTCACCACCACTAGAGAAGGCCACTTTCAGTTATTTTGGACCCAGCACCCAGACTGAGGAGAGAGGTCCCACGGCAAGGAATCATGCGTCATATCACGCAACACTGGAGAAGGCCACTTTCAGTTATTTCGGCCCAGCACCCAGACAGAGGAGAGAGGTCCAACAGCAAGGAATCATGCGTCATATCACCCACCACTGGAGAAGGCCACTTTCAGTTATTTCGACCACAGCACGCAGACAGAGGAGAGAGGTCCCACAGCAAGGATAATGGCGTCATATCACCCACCACTGAAGAAGCCCACTTTCAGTTATTTCGGCCCAGCACCCAGACAGAGGAGAGAGGTCCCACAGCAAGGAATAAGGCGTCATATCACTCACCACTGGAGAAGGGCACTTTCAGTTATTTCGGCCCCAGTGAGCAGACAGAGGAGAGATGTCCCACAGCAACGAATCATGCGTCATTTCACCCACCACTAGAGAAGGCCACTTTTAGTTATTTTGGCCCTAGCACCCAGACAGAGGAGAGAGGTCCCACAGCAAGGAATCTTGCGTCATAACACCCACCACTGGAGAAGGCCACTTTCAGTTATTTCGGCCCCAGTACGCAGACAGAGGAGAGAGGTCCCTCAGCAAGGAATCATGCGTCATATCACTAAAACTGGAGAAGGCCACTTTCAGTTATTTCGACCCAGCAACCAGACGGAGGAGAGAGGTCCCACAGCAAGGACTAAGGCGTCATATCAAACACCACTGGAGAAGCCCACTTTCAGTTAATTGGGCCCAGCACCCAGACAGAGGAGAGAGGTCCCACAGCAAGGACTAAGGCATCATATCACCCACCACTGGAGAAGGCCACTTTCAGTTATTTCGGCCCAGCACCCAGACAGAGTAGAGAGGTCCCACAGCAAGGAATCATGCGTCAATTCACCCACCACTAGAGAAGGCCACTTTCAGTTACTTTGGCCCCAGCACCCAGACAGAGGAGAGAGGTCCCACAGCAAGGAATTATGCTTCATTTCACCCACCACTAGAGAAGGCCACTTTCAGTTATTTTGGCCGTAGCACCCAGACAGATGATAGAGGTCCCACAGAAAGGAATCATGCGTCTTATCACCCAACACTGGAGTAGCCCACTTTCAGTTATTTCGGCCTAGCACCCAGACAGAAGAGAGAGGTCCCACAGCAAGGTATAAGGCGTCATATCACCCACCACTGGAGAAGGCCACTTTCAGTTTTTTCGGCCCAGCACCCACACAGAGGAGAGAGGTCCCACAGCAAGGAATCATGCGTCATATCACATAACACTGGAGAAGGCCACTTTCAGTTATTTCGGCCCAGCACCCAAACGAAGGAGAGAGGTCCCACAGCAAGGACTAAGGCGTTATATCACACACCACTGGAGAAGGCCACTTTCAGTTATTTCGGCCCAGCACCCAGACAGAGGAGAGAGGTCCCACAGCAAGGAATAAGGCGTCATATCACACACCACTGGAGAAGGCCACTTTCAATTATTTTGGCCCAGCACCAAGAAAGAGGAGAGAAGTCCCACAGCAAGGAATCATGCGTCATTTCACCCACCACTAGAGAAGGCCACTTTCAGTTATTTTGGCCACAGCACCCAGACAGAGGAGAGAGGTCCTACAGCAAGGAATCATGCGTCATATCACCCAACACTGGGGAAGGCCACTTTCAGTTATTTCGGCCCAGCACCCAGACGGAGGAGAGAGGTCCCAAAGCAAGGACTAATGCGTCATATCACACACCACTGGAGAAGGCCACTTTCAGTTATTTCGGCCTAGTACCCAGACAGAGGAGAGAGGTCCCACAGCAAGGAATCATGCGTCATATCACCCACCACTGGAGAAGGCCACTTTCAGTTATTTCGGCCCAGCACGCATTAAGAGGAGAGAGGTCCCATAGCAAGGAATTATGCGTCATTTCACCCACCACTAGAGAAGGCAACTTTCAGTTATTTTGGCCACAGCACCCAGACAGAGGAGAGAGGTCATACAGCAAGGCATCATGCGTCATAACACCCACTACTGGAGAAGGCCACTTTCAGTTATTTCGGCCCAGCACCCAGACAGAGGAGAGAGGTCCCACAGCAAGGAATAAGGTGTCATATCACTCACCACTGGAGAAGGGCACTTTCAGTGATTTTGGCCCTAGCACCCAGACAAAGGAGAGAGGTCCCACAGCAACGAATCATGCGTCATTTCACCCAACACTGGAGAAGGCCACTTTCAGTTTTTTCGGCCCAGCACCCAGACAGAGGAGAGAGGTCCCACAGCAAGGAATATGGCGTCATATCACCCACCACTGGAGAAGGCCACTTTCAGTTATTTCGGCCAAGCACCCAGACAGAGGAGAGAGGTCCCACAGCAAGGAATCATGCGTCATATCACCCACCACTGGAGAAGGCCACTTTCAGTTATTTCGGCCCAGCACGCAGAAAGAGGAGAGACGTCCCACAGCAAGGAATCATGCGTCATTTCACCCACCACTAGAGAAGGCCACTTTCAGTTATTTTGGCCACAGCACCCAGACAGAGGAGAGAGGTCCTACAGCAAGGCATAATGCGTCATAACACCCACTACTGGAGAAGGCCACTTTCAGTTATTTCGGCCCAGCACTCAGACAGAGGAGAGATTTCCCAAAGCAAGGAATAAGGGGTCATATCACCCACCACTAGGAGAAGGCCACTTTCAGTTATTTCGGCCCATCACTCAGACAGAGGAGAGAGGTCCCACAGCAAGGAATAAGGCGTCATATCACCCACCACTGGAGAAGGCCACTTTCAGTTATTTCGGCCCAGCACCCAGACAGCGGAGAGAGGTCCCACAGCAAGGAATCATGCGTCATATCACCCACCACTGGAGAAGGCCACTTTTAGTTATTTTGGCCCAGCACCCAGACAGAGGAGAGAGGTCCCAAAGCAAGGAATAAGGGGTCATATCACCCACCACTGGAGAACGCCACTTTCAGTTATTTCGGCCCAGCACCCAGACAGAGGAGAGAGGTCCCACAGCAAGGAATACGGCGTCATATCACCCACCACTGGAGAAGGCCACTTTCAGTTATTTTGACCCATCACCCAGACAGAGGAGAGAGGTCCCACAGCAAGGAATAAGGTGTCATATCACCCACCACTAGGAGAAGGCCACTTTCAGTTATTTCGGCCCAGCAACCAGACAGAGGAGAGATGTCCCAAAGCAAGGAATCATGCGTCATTTCACCCTCCACTAGAGAAGGTCACTTTCAGTTATTTTGGACCCAGCACCCCGACTGAGGAGAGAGGTCGCATGGCAAGGAATAAGGGGTCACATCACCCACCACTAGGAGAACGCCACTCTAAGTTATTTCGGCCCAGCACCCAGACGGAGGAGAGAGGTCCCACCGCAAGGACTAAGACGTCATATCACCCACCACTGGAGAAGGCCACTTTTAGTTATTTTGGCCCAGCACCCAGATGACAGAGGTCCCACACCAAGGAATCATGCGTCATTTCACCCACCACTAGAGAAGGCCACTTTCAGTTATTTCTGCCCAGCACCCAGACAGAGGAGAGAGGACCCACAGCAAGGAATATGGCGTCATATCACCCACCACTGGAGAAGGCCACTTTCAGCTATTTCGGCAAAGCACCCAGACAGAGGAGAGAGGTCCCACAGCAAGGAATAAGGCGTCATATCACTCACCACTGGAGAAGGGCACTTTCAGTGATTTTGGCCCTAGCACCCAGACAGAGGAGAGAGGTCCCACAGCAAGGAATCAAGCGTCATTTTACCCAACACTGGAGAAGGCCACTTTCAGTTATTTCGGCCCAGCACCCAGACAGAGGAGAGAGGTCCCACAGCAAGGACTAAGGCGTCATATCACCCACCACTGGAGAAGGCCACTTTCACTTATTTCGGCCCAGCACCAAGACAGAGGAGAGAGGTCCCACAACAAGTAATAAGGCGTCATATCACCCACCACTGGAGAAGGCCACTTTCAGTTATTTCTGCCCAGTACCCAGATAGAGGAGAGAGGTCCCAAAGCAAGAAATTCTTGCGTCATTTCACCACCACTAGAGAAGTCCACTTTCAGTTATTTTGGACCCAGCACCCAGACTGAGGAGAGAGGTCCCACGGCAAGGAATCATGCGTCATATCACGCAACACTGGAGAAGGCCACTTTCAGTTATTTCGGCCCAGCACCCAGACAGAGGAGAGAGGTCCCACAGCAAGGAATCATGCGTCATATCACCCACCACTGGAGAAGGCCACTTTCAGTTATTTCGACCACAGCACGCAGACAGAGGAGAGAGGTCCCACAGCAAGGATAATGGCGTCATATCACCCACCACTGGAGAAGCCCACTTTCAGTTATTTCGGCCCAGCACCCAGACAGAGGAGAGGTCCCACAGCAAGGAATAAGGCGTCATATCACTCACCACTGGAGAAGTGCCACTTTCAGTTATTTCGGCCCCAGTGAGCAGACAGAGGAGAGATGTCCCACAGCAACGAATCATGCGTCATTTCACCCACCACTAGAGAAGGCCACTTTTAGTTATTTTGGCCCTAGCACCCAGACAGAGGAGAGAGGTCCCACAGCAAGGAATCTTGCGTCATAACACCCACCACTGGAGAAGGCCACTTTCAGTTATTTCGGCCCCAGTACGCAGACAGAGGAGAGAGGTCCCTCAGCAAGGAATCATGCGTCATATCACTAAACACTGGAGAAGGCCACTTTCAGTTATTTCGACCCAGCACCCAGACGGAGGAGAGAGGTCCCACAGCAAGGACTAAGGCGTCATATCACACACCACTGGAGAAGCCCACTTTCAGTTAATTCGGCCCAGCACCCAGACAGAGGAGAGAGGTCCCACAGCAAGGACTAAGGCGTCATATCACCCACCACTGGAGAAGGCCACTTTCAGTTATTTCGGCCCAGCACCCAGACAGAGGAGAGAGGTCCCACAGCAAGGAATCATGCGTCATATTCACCCACCACTAGAGAAGGCCACTTTCAGTTACTTTGGCCCCAGCACCCAGACAGAGGAGAGAGGTCCCACAGCAAGGAATTATGCGTCATTTCACCCACCACTAGAGAAGGCCACTTTCAGTTATTTTGGCCGTAGCACCCAGACAGATGATAGAGGTCCCACAGAAAGGAATCATGCGTCTTATCACCCAACACTGGAGAAGCCCACTTTCAGTTATTTCGGCCTAGCACCCAGACTGAAGAGAGAGGTCCCACAGCAAGGTATAAGGCGTCATATCACCCACCACTGGAGAAGGCCACTTTCAGTTTTTTCGGCCCAGCACCCACACAGAGGAGAGAGGTCCCACAGCAAGGAATCATGCGTCATATCACATAACACTGGAGAAGGCCACTTTCAGTTATTTCGGCCCAGCACCCAAACGAAGGAGAGAGGTCCCACAGCAAGGACTAAGGCGTTATATCACACACCACTGGAGAAGGCCACTTTCAGTTATTTCGGCCCAGCACCCAGACAGAGGAGAGAGGTCCCACAGCAAGGAATAAGGCGTCATATCACACACCACTGGAGAAGGCCACTTTCAGTTATTTTGGCCACAGCACCCAGACAGAGTAGAGAGGTCCTACAGCAAGGCATCATGCGTCATCTCACCCACTACTGGAGAAGGCCATTTTCAGTTATTTAGGCCCAGCACCCAGACAGAGGAGAGAGGTCCCAAAGCAAGGAATAAGGGGTCATATCACCCACCACTAGTAGAAGGCCACTTTCAGTTATTTCGGCCCAGCACCCAGACAGAGGAGAGAGGTCCCACAACAAGGAATAAGGCATCATATCACCCACCACTGGAGAAGGCCACTTTCAGTTATTTCGGCCCATCACTCAGACAGAGGAGAGAGGTCCCACAGCAAGGAATAATGGCGTCATATCACCCACCACTGGAGAAGGCCACTTTCAGTTATTTCGGCCAAGCACCCAGACAGAGGAGAGAGGTCCCAAAGCAAGGAATTCTTGCGTCATTTCACCACCACTAGAGAAGGCCACTTTCAGTTATTTTGGACCCAGCACCCAGACTGAGGAGAGAGGTCCCACAGCAAGGATTCATGCGTCATATCACGCAACACTGCAGAAGGCCATTTTCAGTGATTTCGGCCCAGCACCCAAGACAGAGGAGAGAGGTCCTACAGCAAGGAATCATGCGTCATATCACCCACCACTGGAGAAGGCCACTTTCAGTTATTTCGACCCCAGCACGCAGACAGAGGAGAGAGGTCCCACAGCAATGAATCATGCGTCATATCACCAACCACAGAGAAGGCCACTTTCAGTTATTTCGGCCCAGCACCCAGACAGAGGAGAGAGGTCCCACAGCAAGGAATCATGCATCATTTCACCCACACACTGGAGAAGGCCACTTTCAGTTATTTTGGCCCAGCACCCAGATCAGAGGAGAGGTCCCACAGCAAGGAATCATGCGTCATAACACCCACCACTGGAGAAGGCCACTTTCAGTTATTTCGGCCCCAGTACGCAGACAGAGGAGAGAGGTCCCTCAGCAAGGAATCATGCGTCATATCACCAACCAAAGGAGAAGGCCACTTTCAGTTATTTCGGCCCCAGTACGCAGACAGAGGAGAGAGGCCCCACAGCAAGGAATCATGCGTCATTTCACCCACCACTAGAGAAGGCCACTTTCAGTTATTTTGGCTCCAGCACCCAATCAGAGGAGAGAGGTCCTACATCAAGGAATCATGCGTCATATCACCCACCACTGGAGAAGGCCACTTTCAGTTATTTCTGCCCAGCATCCAGACCAAGGAGAGAGGTCCTATAGCAAGGAATCATGCGTCATATCACCCACCACTGGAGAAGGACACTTTCAGTTATTTCGGCCCCAGCACACAGACAGTGGAGAGAGGTCCCACAGCAAGGTTTATGGCGTCATATCACCCACCACTGGAGAAGCCCACTTTCAGTTATTTCGGCCCAGCACCCAGACAGAGGAGAGATGTCCCACATCAAGGAATCATGCGTCAATTCACCCACCACTAGAGAAGGCCACTTTCAGTTATTTTGGCCCTAGCACCCAGACAGAGGAGAGAGGTCCCACAGCAAGGAATCATGCGTCATAACACCCACCACTGGAGAAGGCCACTTTCAGTTCTTTCGGCCCCAGTACGCAGACAGAGGAGAGAGGTCCCTCAGCAAGGAATCATGCGTCATATCACCAACCAAAGGAGAAGGCCACTTTCAGTTATTTCGGCCCCAGTACGCAGACAGAGGAGAGAGGCCCCACAGCAAGGAATCATGCGTCATTTCACCCATCACTGGAGAAAGCCACTTTCAGTTATTTTGGCCCCAGCACGCAGACAGAGGAGAGAGGTCGTATAGCAAGGAATCATGCGTCATATCACCCACGACTAGAGAAGGCCACTTTCAGTTATTTCTGCCCAGCACCCAGACCGAGGAGAGAGGTCCCATAGCAAGGAATCATGCGTCATATCACCCACCACTGGAGAAGGCCACTTTCAGTTATTTCAGCCCCAGCACCCAGACAGAGGAGAGAGGTCCCACAGCAAGGAATCATGCGTCATATCACCCACGACTGGAGAAGGCCACTTTCAGTTATTTCGGCCCAGCACCCAGACAGAGCAGAGAGGTCCCACAGCAAAGAATCATGCGTCATTTCACCCACCACTAGATAAGGCCACTTTCAGTTATTTCGGCCCCAGCACCCAGACAGAGGAGAGAGGTCCTACAGCAAGGAATTATGCGTCATTTCACACACCACTAAAGAAGGCCACTTTCAGTTATTTCGGCCCAGCTCCCAGACAGAGCAGAGAGGTCCCACAACAAGGAATAAGGCATCATATCACCCACCACTGGTAAAGGCTACTTTCAGTTATTTCGGCCCAGCACCCAGACAGAGGAGAGAAGTTTTACAGCAAGGAATCATGCGTCATATCACCCACCACTGGAGAAGTCCACTTTCAGTTATTTCGGCCCAGCACCCAGACAGAGGAGAGAGGTCCCACAGCAAGGAATCATGCGTCAATTCACCCACCACTAGAGAAGGCCACTTTCAGTTACTTTGGCCCCAGCACCCAGACAGAGGAGAGAGGTCCCACAGCAAGGAATCATTCGTCATATCACCCAACACTGGAGAAGCCCAATTTCAGTTATTTTGGCCCAGCACCCAGACAGAGGAGAGAGGTCCCACAGTAAGGAATCATGCGTCATTTCACCCACCACTAGAGAAGGCCACTTTCAGTTATTTTGGCCCCAGCACCCAGACAGAGGATAGTGGTCCCACAGCAAGGAATCATGCGTCTTATCACCCAACACTGGAGAAGGCCACTTTAAGTTATTTCGGCCTAGCACCCAGACAGAGGAGAGAGATCCCACAGCAAGGAATCATGCGTCAATTCACCCACCACTAGAGAAGGCCACTTTCAGTTACTTTGGCCCCAGCACCCAGACAGAGGAGAGAGGTCCTACAGCAAGGAATTATGCGTCATTTCACACACCACAAAAGAAGGCCACTTTCAGTTATTTCTGCCCAGCACCCAGACAGAGGAGAGAGGTCCCACAGCAAGGAATCATGCGTCAATTCACCCACCACTAGAGAAGGCCACTTTCAGTTACTTTGGCCCCAGCACCCACACAGAGGAGAGAGGTCCCACAGCAAGGAATCATGCGTCATATCACCCAACACTGGAGAAGGCCACTTTCAGTTATTTCGGCCCAGCACCCAAACGGAGGAGAGAGGTCCCACAGCAAGGACTAAGGCGTTATATCACACACCACTGGAGAAGGCCACTTTCAGTTATTTCGGCCCAGCACCCAGACAGAGGAGAGAGGTCCCACAGCAAGGAATCAGGCATCATATCACCCACCATCTGGAGAAGGCCACTTTCAGTTATTTTGGCCCAGCACCCAGACAGAGGAGAGAGGTCCCACAGCAAGGAATCATGCGTCATTTCACCCACCACTGGAGAAGGCCACTTTCAGTTATTTTGGCCACAGCACCCAGACAGAGGAGAGAGGTCCTACAGCAAGGAATCATGCGTCATATCACCCACTACTGAAGAAGGCCACTTTCAGTTATTTTGGCCCAGCACCCAGACAGAGGAGAGAGGTCCCAAAGCAAGGAATCATGGGTCATATCACCCACCACTAGTAGAAGGCCACTTTCAGTTATTTCGGCCCAGCACCCAGACAGAGGAGAGAGGTCCCACAGCAAGGAATCATGCGTCATATCACCCACCACTGGAGAAGGCCACTTTCAGTTACTTTGGCCCCAGCACCCAGACAGAGGAGAGAGGTCCCACAGCAAGGAATCATGTGTCATATCACCCAACACTGGAGAAGCCCACTTTCAGTTTTTTTGGCCCAGCACCCAGACAGAGGAGAGAGGTCCCACAGCAAGGAATCATGCGTCATTTCACCCACCACTAGAGAAGGCCACTTTCAGTTATTTTGGCCCCAGCACCCAGACAGAGGATAGTGGTCCCACAGCAAGGAATCATGCGTCTTATCACCCAACACTGGAGAAGCCCACTTTCAGTTATTTCGGCCTAGCATCCAGACAGAAGAGAGAGGTCCCACAGCAAGTTATAAGGCGTCATATCACCCACCACTGGAGAAGGCCACTTTCAGTTTTTTCGGCCCAGCACCCACACAGAGGAGAGAGGTCCCAAAGCAAGGAATCATGCGTCATATCACATAACACTGGAGAAGGCCACTTTCAGTTATTTCGGCCCAGCACCCAAACGGAGGAGAGAAGTCAAACAGCAAGGACTAAGGCGTTATATCACACACCACTGGAGAAGGCCACTTTCAGTTATTTCGGCCCAGCACCCAGACAGAGGAGAGAGGTCCCACAGCAAGGAATAAGGCATCATATCACCCACCTCTGGAGAAGGCCACTTTCAGTTATTTTGGCCCAGCACCCAGAAAGAGGAGAGAGAACCCACAGCAAGGAATCATGCGTCATTTCACCCACCACTAGAGAAGGCCACTTTCAGTTATTTTGGCCACAGCACCCAGACAGAGGAGAGAGGTCCTACAGCAAGGCATCATGCGTCATCTCACCCACTACTGAAGAAGTCCACTTTCAGTTATTTAGGCCCAGCACCCAGACAGAGGAGAGAGGTCCCAAAGCAAGGAATAAGGGGACATTTCACCCACCACTAGTAGAAGGCCACTTTCAGTTATTTCGGCCCATCACCCAGACAAAGGAGAGATGTCCCACAGCAAGGAATCATGCGTCATATCGCCCACCACTGGAGAAGGCCACTTTCAGTTATTTCGGCCCAGCACCCAGACAGAGGAGAGAGGTCCCACAGCAAGGAATCATGTGTCATATCACCCAACACTGGAGAAGGCCACTTTCAGTTATTTCGGCCCATCACTCAGACAGAGGAGAGAGGTCCCATAGCAAGGAATAAGGCGTCATATCACCCACCACTGGAGAAGGCCACTTTCAGTTATTTCGGCCCAGCACCCAGACAGAGGAGAGAGGTCCCAAAGCAAGGAATTCTTGCGTCATTTCACCACCACTAGAGAAGGCCACTTTCAGTTATTTTGGACCCAGCACCCAGACTGAGGAGAGAGGTCCCACGGCAAGGAATCATGCGTCATATCACGCAACACTGCAGAAGGCTATTTTCAGTGATTTAGGCCCAGCCCCCAGACAGAGGAGAGAGGTCCCACAGCAAGGAATCATGCATCAAATCACCCACCACTGGAGAAGGCCACTTTCAGTTATTTCGACCCCAGTACGCAGACAGAGGAGAGAGGTCCCACAGCAAGGAATCATGCGTCATATCACCAACCAAAGGGGAAGGCCACTTTCATTTATTTCGGCCCAGCACCCAGACAGAGGAGAGAGGTCCCACAGCAAGGAATCATGCGTCATTTCAGACATCACTAGAGAAGGCCACTTTCAGTTATTTTGGCCCCAGAACCCAGACAGAGGAGAGAGGTCCTACATCAAGGAATCATGCGTCATATCACCCACCACTGGAGAACGCCACTTTCAGTTATTTCTGCCCAGCATCCAGACCAAGGAGAGAGGTCCTATAGCAAGGAATCATGCATCATATCATCCACCACTGGAGAAGGACACTTTCAGTTATTTCAGCCCCAGCACACAGACAGAGGAGAGAGGTCCCACAGCAAGGTATATGGCGTCATATCACCCACCACTGGAGAAGGCCACTTTCAGTTATTTCGGCTCAGCACCCAGACAGAGGAGAGATGTCCCACAGCAAGGAATTATGCGTCATTTCACCCACCACTAGAGAAGGCCACTTTCAGTTATTTTGGCCCTAGCACCCAGACAGAGGAGAGAGGTCCCACAGCAAGGAATCATGCGTCATAACACCCACCACTGGAGAAGGCCACTTTCAGTTATTTCGGCCCCAGTACGCAGACAGAGGAGAGAGGTCCCTCAGCAAGGAATCATGCGTCATATCACCAACCAAAGGAGAAGGCCAATTTCATTTATTTCGGCCCAGCACCTAGACAGAGGAGAGAGGTCCCACAGCAAGGAATCATGCGTCATTTCACCCATCACTAGAGATGGCCACTTTCAGTTATTTTGGCCCCAGCACCCAGACAGAGGAGAGAGGTCCTACAGCAAGGAATCATGCGTCATATCACCCACGACTGGAGAAGGCCACTTTCAGTTATTTCTGCCCAGCACCCAGACCGAGGAGAGAGGTCCCATAGCAAGGAATCATGCGTCATATCACCCACCACTGGAGAAGCCCACTTTCAGTTATTTCAGCCCCAGCACCCAGACAGAGGAGAGAGGTCCCACAGCAAGGAATCATGCGTCATATCACCCACGACTGGAGAAGGCCACTTTCAATTATTTCGGCCCAGCACCCAGACAGAGCAGAGAGGTCCCACAGCAAAGAATCATGCGTCATTTCACCCACCACTAGATAAGGCCACTTTCAGTTATTTCGGCCCCAGCACCCAGACAGAGGAGAGAGGTCCTACAGCAAGGAATCATGCGTCATTTCACACAACACTAAAGAAGGCCAATTTCAGTTATTTCGGCCCAGCACCCAGACAGAGGAGAGAGGTCCCACAACAAGGAATAAGGCATCATATCACCCACCACTGGTGAAGGCCACTTTCAGTTATTTCGGCCCAGCACCCAGAAAGAGGAGAGAGGTCCCACAGCAAGGAATCATGCGTCATATCACCAAAAAAAGGAGAAGGCCACTTACAGTTATTTCGGCCCAGCACCCAGACAGAGGAGAGAGGTCCCACAGAAAGGAATCATGCGTCATTTCACCCACCACTAGAAAAGGTCACTTTCAGTTATTTTGGCCCCAGCACCCAGACAGAGGAGAGAGTTACTACACCAAGGAATCATGGGTCATTTCACCCACCACTAAAGAAGGCCACTTTCAGTTATTTCGGTCCAGCACCCAGACAGAGGAGAGAGGTCCCACAACAAGGAATAAGGCGTCATATCACCCACGACTGGAGAAGGCCACTTTCAGTTATTTCGGCCCAGCACCCAGACAGAGGAGAGAGGTCCAAAAGCAAGGAATAAGGCGTCATATCACCCAACACTGGAGAAGGCCACTTTCAGTTATTTCGGCCCAGCACGCAGACAAAGGAGAGAGGTCCCAAAGCAAGGAATTCTTGCATCATTTCACCACCACTGGAGAAGGCCACTTTCAGTTATTTTGGACCTAGCACCAAGACTGAGGAGAGAGGTCCCATGGCAAGGAATCATGCGTCATATCATGCAACACTGGAGAAGGCAACTTTCAGTTATTTCGGCCCAGCACCCAGACAGAGGAGAGAGGTCCCACAGCAAGGAATAAGGCGTCATATCACCCACCACTGCAGAAGGCCACTTTCAGTTATTTCGGTACAGCAACCAGACAGAGGAGAGAGGTCCCACAGCAAGGAATCATGCGTCATTTCACCCACCACAGCAGAAGGCCACTTTCAGTTATTTCGGTACAGCACCCAAACAGAGGAGAGAGGTCCTACAGCAAGGAATCATGCGTCATTTCACCCACAACTAAAGAAGGCCACTTTCAGTTATTTCAGCCCAGCACCCAAAAAGAGGAGAGAGGTCCCACAACAAGGAATAAGGCATCATATTACCCACCACTGGAGAAGGACACTTTCAGTTATTTTGGTCCCAGCACCCAGACCGACGAGAGAGGTCCCACAGCAAGGAATAAGGCGTCATATCACCCACCACTGGAGAAGGCCACTTTAAATTATTTCTGCCCAGCACACAGACCGAGGAGAGAGGTCCCATAGCAAGAAATCATGCGTCATATCACCCACCACTGGAGAAGGACACTTTCAGTTATTTCGGCCCCAGCACCCAGACAGAGGAGAGAGGTCCCACAGCTAGGAATAAGGCGTCATATCACCCAGCACTGGAAAAGGGCACTTTCAGTTATTTCGGCCCCAGCACCCAGACAGAGGAGAGAGGTCACACAGCAAGGAATCATGCGTCATATCACCAACCAAAGGAGAAGTCCACTTTCAGTAATTTCAGCCCAGCACCCAGACAGAGGAGAGAGGACCCACAGCAAGGAATCATGCGTCATTTCACCCACCACTAGAGAAGGCCACTTTCAGTTATTTTGGCCCCAGCACCCAGACAGATGAGAGAGGTCCCACAGCAAGGAATCATGCGTCATATCACCCAATACTGGAGAAGCCCACTTTCAGTTATTTCGGCTCAGCACCCAGACAGAGGAGAGATGTCCCACAGCAAGGAATTATGCGTCATTTCACCCACCACTAGAGAAGGCCACTTTCAGTTATTTTGGCCCTAGCACCCAGACAGAGGAGAGAGGTCCCACAGCAAGGAATCATGCGTCATAACACCCACCACTGGAGAAGGCCACTTTCAGTTATTTCGGCCCCAGTACGCAGACAGAGGAGAGAGGTCCCTCAGCAAGGAATCATGCGTCATATCACCAACCACTAGAGAAGGCCACTTTCAGTTATTTTGGCCCCAGCACCCAGACAGATGAGAGAGGTCCCACAGCAAGGAATCATGCGTCATATCACCCAATACTGGAGAAGGCCAATTTCATTTATTTCGGCCCAGCACCTAGACAGAGGAGAGAGGTCCCACAGCAAGGAATCATGCGTCATTTCAACCATCACTAGAGAAGGCCACTTTCAGTTATTTTGGCCCCAGCACTAAGACAGAGGAGAGAGGTCCTACAGCAAGGAATCATGCGTCATATCACCCACGACTGGAGATTGCCACTTTCAGTTATTTCTGCCCAGCACCCAGACCGAGGAGAGAGGTCCCATAGCAAGGAATCATGCGTCATATTACCCACCACTGGAGAAGGCCACTTTCAGTTATTTCAGCCCCAGCACCCAGACAGAGGAGAGAGGTCCCACAGCAAGGAATCATGCGTCATATCACCCACCACTGGAGAAGGCCACTTTCAGTTATTTCGGCCCAGCACCCAGACAGAGCAGAGAGGTCCCACAGCAAAGAATCATGCGTCATTTCACCAACCACTAGATAAGGCCACTTTCAGTTATTTCGGCCCCAGCACCCAGACAGAGGAGAGAGGTACTACAGCAAGGAATCATGCGTCATTTCACACAACACTAAAGAAGGCCAATTTCAGTTATTTCGGCCCAGCACCCAGACAGAGGAGAGAGGTCCCACAACAAGGAATAAGGCATCATTTCACCCACCACTGGTGAAGGCCACTTTCAGTTATTTCGGCCCAGTACCCAGAAAGAGGAGAGAGGTCCCACAGCAAGGAATCATGCGTCATATCACCAAAAAAAGGAGAAGGCCACTTTCAGTTATTTCGGCCCAGCACCCAGACAGAGGAGAGAGGTCCCACATAAAGGAATCATGCGTCATTTCACCCACCACTAAAGAAGGCCACTTTCAGTTATTTCGGTCCAGCACCCAGACAAAGGAGAGAGGTCCCACAACAAGGAATAAGGTGTCATATCACCCACGACTGGAGAAGGCCACTTTCAAATATTTTGGCCCAGCACCCAGACATAGGAGAGAGGTCCAAAAGCAAGGAATAAGGCGCCATATCAGCCATCACTGGAGAAGGCCACTTTCAGTTATTTCGGCCCAGCACGCATACAGAGGAGAGAGGTCCCAAAGAAAGGAATTCTTGCGTCATTTCACCACCACTAGAGAAGGCCACTTTCAGTTATTTTGGACCTAGCACCCAGACTGAGGAGAGAGGTCCCACGGCAAGAAATCATGCGTTATATCATGCAACACTGGAGAAGGCCACTTTCAGTTATTTCGGCCCAGCACCCTGACAGAGGAGAGAGGTCCCACAGCAAGGAATAAGGCGTCATATCACCCACCACTGCAGAAGGCCACTTTCAGTTATTTCGGTACAGCACCCAGACAGAGGAGAGAGGTCCCACAGCAAGGAATCATGCGTCATTTCACCCACCACTGCAGAAGGCCACTTATTTCGGCCCCAGCAGCCAGACAGAGGAGAGAGGTCCTACAGCAATGAATCATGCGTCATTTCACACAACACTAAAGAAGGCCAATTTCAGTTATTTCTGCCCAGCACCCAGACAGAGGAGAGAGGTCCCACAACAAGGAATAAGGCATCATATCACCCACCACTGGTGAAGGCCACTTTCAGTTATTTCGGCCCAGCACCCAGACAGAGGAGAGAGGTCCCACAGCAAGGAATCATGCGTCATATCACCAACAACAGGAGAAGGCCACTTTCAGTTATTTCGGCCCAGCACCCAGACAGAGGAGAGAGGTCCCACAGAAAGGAATCATGCGTCATTTCACCCACCACTAGAGAAGGTCACTTTCAGTTATTTTGGCCCCAGCACCCAGACAGAGGAGAGAGTTCCTACACCAAGGAATCATGGGTCATTTCACCCACCACTAAAGAAGGCCACTTTCAGTTATTTCGGTCCAGCACCCAGACAGAGGAGAGAGGTCCCACAACAAGGAATAAGGCGTCATATCACCCACGACTGGAGAAGGCCACTTTCAAATATTTTGGCCCAGCGCCCAGACAGAGGAGAGAGGTCCAAAAGCAAGGAATAAGGCGCCATATCACCCATCACTGGAGAAGGCCACTTTCAGTTATTTCGGCCCAGCACGCATACAGAGGAGAGAGGTCCCAAAGCAAGGAATTCTTGCGTCATTTCACCACCACTAGAGAAGGCCACTTTCAGTTATTTTGGACCTAGCACCCAGACTGAGGAGAGAGGTCCCACTGCAAGAAATCATGCGTCATATCATGCAACACTGGAGAAGGCCACTTTCAGTTATTTCGGCCCAGCACCCAGACAGAGGAGAGAGGTCCCACAGCAAGGAATAAGGCGTCATATCACCCACCACTGCAGAAGGCCACTTTCAGTTATTTCGGTACAGCACCCAGACAGAGGAGAGAGGTCCTACAGCAAGGAATCATGCGTCATTTCACCCACCACTAAAGAAGGCCACTTTCAGTTATTTCGGCCCAGCACCCAAAAAGAGGAGAGAGGTCCCACAACAAGGAATAAGGCATCATATTACCCACCACTGGAGAAGGACACTTTCAGTTATTTTGGTCCCAGCACCCAGACAGACGAGAGAGGTCCCACAGCAAGGAATAAGGCGTCATATCACCCACCACTGGAGAAGCCCACTTTCAGTTATTTTGGCCCAGCACCCAGACAGAGGAGAGAGGTCCCAAAGCAAGGAATCATGCGTCATTTCACCCACCACTAAAGAAGGCCACTTTCAGTTATTTCGGCCCAGCACCCAGACAGAGGAGAGAGGTTCCCACAACAGGGTATAAGGCATCATATCACCCAACACTGGAGAAGGGCACTTTCAGTTATTTCTGCCCAGCACCCAGACCGAGGAGAGAGGTCCCACAGCAAGGAATCATGCGTCATATCACCAAAAAAAGGAGAAGGCCACTTTCAGTTATTTCGGCCCAGCACCCAGACAGAGGAGAGAGGTCCCACAGAAAGGAATCATGCGTCATTTCACCCACCACTAGAGAAGGTCACTTTCAGTTATTTTGGCCCAAGCACCCAGACAGAGGAGAAAGTTCCTACACCAAGGAATCATGGGTCATTTCACCCACCACTAAAGAAGGCCACTTTCAGTTATTTCGTTCCAGCACCCAGACAGAGGAGAGAGGTCCCACAACAAGGAATAAGGCGTCATATCACCCACGACTGGAGAAGGCCACTTTCAGTTATTTCGGTCCAGCACGCAGAAAGAGGAGAGAGGTCCCAAAGCAAGGAATTCTTGCGTCATTTCACCACCACTAGAGAAGGCCACTTTCAGTTATTTTGGACCTAGAACCCAGACTGAGGAGAGAGGTCCCATGGCAAGGAATCATGCGTCATATCATGCAACACTGGAGAAGGCCACTTTCAGTTATTTCGGCCCAGCACCTAGACAGAGGAGAGAGGTCCCACAGCAAGGAATAAGGCGTCATATCACCCACCACTGCAGAAGGCCACTTTCAGTTATTTCGGTCCAGCAACCAGACAGAGGAGAGAGGTCCCACAGCAAGGAATTATGCGTCATTTCACACACCACTGCAGAAGGCCACTTTCAGTTATTTCTGTACAGCACCCAAACAGAGGAGAGAGTTCCTACAGCAAGGAATCATGCGTCATTTCACCCACCACTAAAGAAGGCCACTTTCAGTTATTTCGGCCCAGCACCCAAACAGAGGAGAGAGGTCCCACAACAAGGAATAAGGCATCATATTACCCACCACTGGAGAAGGACACTTTCAGTTATTTCGGCCCCAGCACCCAGACAGAGGAGAGAGGTCCTACAGCTAGGAATAAGGCGTCATATCACCCACCACTGGAGAAGGGCACTTTCAGTTATTTCTCCCCAGCACACAGACCGAGGAGAGAGGTCCCATAGCAAGAAATCATGCGTCATATCACCCACCACTGGAGAAGGACACTTTCAGTTATTTCGGCCCCAGCACCCAGACAGAGGAGAGAGGTCCTACAGCTAGGAATAAGGCGTCATATCACCCACCACTGGAGAAGGGCACTTTCAGTTATTTCGGCCCCAGCACCCAGACAGAGGAGAGAGGTCCCACAGCAAGGAATCATGCGTCATATCACCAACCAAAGGAGAAGTCCACTTTCAGTTATTTCAGCCCAGCACCCAGACAGAGGAGAGAGGACCCACAGCAAGGAATCATGCGTCATTTCACCCACCACTAGAGAAGGCCACTTTCAGTTATTTTGGCCCCAGCACCCAGACAGATGAGAAAGGTCCCACAGCAAGGAATCATGCGTCATATCACCCAATACTGGAGAAGCTCACTTTCAGTTATTTCGGCCCAGCACCCAGATAAAGGAGAGAGGTCCCACAGCAAGGAATAAGGCGTCATATCACCCAACACTGGAGAAGGCCACTTTCAGTTATTTCGGCCCAGCACCCAGACAGAGGAGAGAGGTCCCACAGCCAGGACTAAAGCGTCATATCACCTATCACTGGAGAAGGCCACTTTCAGTTATTTTGGCCCCAGCACCCAGACAGAGGAGAGAGGTCCTACAGCAATGAATCATGCGTCATTTCACACAACACTAAAGTAGGCCAATTTCAGTTATTTCTGCCCAGCACCCAGACAGAGGAGAGAGGTCCCACAACAAGGAATAAGGCATCATATCACCCACCACTGGTGAAGGCCACTTTCAGTAATTTCGGCCCAGCACCCAGACAGAGGAGAGAGGTCCCACAGCAAGGAATCATGCGTCATATCACCAAAAAAAGGAGAAGGCCACTTTCAGTTATTTCGGCCCAGCACCCAGACAGAGGAGAGAGGTCCCACAGAAAGGAATCATGCGTCATTTCACCCACCACTAGAGAAGGTCACTTTCAGTTATTTTGGCCCCAGCACCCAGACAGAGGAGAGAGTTCCTACACCAAGGAATCATGGGTCATTTCACCCACCACTAAAGAAGGCCACTTTCAGTTATTTCGGTCCAGCACCCAGACAGAGGAGAGAGGTCCCACAACAAGGAATAAGGCGTCATATCACCCACGACTGGAGAAGGCCACTTTCAAATATTTTGGCCCAGCGCCCAGACAGAGGAGAGAGGTCCAAAAGTAAGGAATAAGGCGCCATATCACCCATCACTGGAGAAGGCCACTTTCAGTTATTTTGGACCTAGCACTGAGGAGAGAGGTCCCACTGCAAGAAATCATGCGTCATATCATGCAACACTGGAGAAGGCCACTTTCAGTTATTTCGGCCCAGCACCCAGACAGATGAGAGAGGTCCCACAGCAAGGAATAAGGCGTCATATCACCCACCACTGCAGAAGGCCACTTTCAGTTATTTTGGTACAGCACCCAGACAGGGGAGAGAGGTCCCACAGCAAAGAATCATGCGTCATTTCACCCACCACTGCAGAAGGCCACTTTCAGTTATTTCGGTACAGCACCCAGACAGAGGAGAGAGGTCCTACAGCAAGGAATCATGCGTCATTTCACCCACCACTAAAGAAGGCCACTTTCAGTTATTTCGGCCCAGCACCCAAACAGAGGAGAGAGGTCCCACAACAAGGAATAAGGCATCATATTACCCACCACTGGAGAAGGACACTTTCAGTTATTTTGGTCCCAGCACCCAGACAGACGAGAGAGGTCCCACAGCAAGGAATAAGGCGTCATATCACCCACCACTGGAGAAGCCCACTTTCAGTTATTTTGGCCCAGCACCCAGACAGAGGAGAGAGGTCCCAAAGCAAGGAATCATGCGTCATTTCACCCACCACTAAAGAAGGCCACTTTCAGTTATTTCGGCCCAGCACCCAGACAGAGGAGAGAAGTTCCCACAACAGGGTATAAGGCATTATATCACCCAACACTGGAGAAGGGCACTTTCAGTTATTTCTACCCAGCACCCAGACCGAGGAGAGAGGTCCCATAGCAAGAAATCATGCGTCATATCACCCACCACTGGAGAAGGCCACTTTAAGTTATTTCGGCCCCAGCACCCAGAACGAGGAGAGAGGTCCCACAGCTGGGAATCATGCGTCATATCAACAAACAAAGGAGAAGACCACTTTCGGTTATTTCGGCCCAGCACAGAGAAGGCCACTTTCAGTTATTTTGGCCCTAGCACCCAGACATAGGAGAGAGATCCCACAGCAAGGAATCAAGCGTCATTTCACCCACCACTAGAGAAGGCCACTTTCAGTTATTTTAGCCCTAGCACCCAGACATAGGAGAGAGGTCCCACAACAAGGAATAAGGCATCATATCACCCACCACTGGTGAAGGCCACTTTCAGTTATTTCGGCCCAGCACCCAGACAGAGGAGAGAGGTCCCACAGCAAGGAATCATGCGTCATATCACCAAAAAAAGGAGAAGGCCACTTTCAGTTATTTCGGCCCAGCACCCAGACAGAGGAGAGAGGTCCCACAGAAAGGAATCATGCGTCATTTCACCCACCACTAGAAAAGGTCACTTTCAGTTATTTTGGCCCCAGCACCCAGACAGAGGAGAGAGGTCCCACAGCTAGGAATAAGGCGTCATATCACCCACCATTGGAGAAGGGCACTTTCAGTTATTTCGGCCCCAGCACACAGACAGAGGAGAGAGGTCCCACAGCAAGGAATCATGCGTCATATCACCAACCAAAGGAGAAGTCCACTTTCAGTTATTTCAGCCCAGCACCCAGACAGAGGAGAGAGGACCCACAGCAAGGAATCATGCGTCATTTCACCCACCACTAGAGAAGGCCACTTTCAGTTATTTTGGCCCCAGCACCCAGACAGATGAGAGAGGTCCCACAGCAAGGAATCATGCGTCATATCACACCAATACTGGAGAAGCCCACTTTCAGTTATTTCGGCCCAGCACCCAGATAAAGGAGAGAGGTCCCACAGCAAGGAATAAGGCGTCATATCACCCAACACTGGAGAAGGCCACTTTCAGTTATTTTGGCCCAGCACCCAGACCGAGGAGAGAGGTCCCACAGCCAGGACTAAAGCGTCATATCACCCATCACTAAAGAAGGCCACTTTCAGTAATTTCGGCCCCAGCACCCAGACAGAGGAGAGAGGTCCCACAGCAAGGAATCATGTGTCATATCACCCACAACTGGAGAAGGCCACTTTTAGTTATTTTGGCCCAGCACCCAGTCAGAGGAGAGAGGTCCCACAACAAGGAATAAGGCATCATATTACTCACCACTGGATTAGGACACTTTCAGTTATTTTGGTTCCAGCACCCAGACAGACGAGAGAGGTCCCACAGCAAGGAATAAGTCGTCATATCACCCACCACTGGAGAAGCCCACTTTCAGTTATTTCGGCCACAGCACCCAGACCGAGGAGAGAGGTCCCACAGCAAGGAATCATGCGTCATATCACCAAAAAAAGGAGAAGGCCACTTTCAGTTATTTCGGCCCAGCACCCAGACAGAGGAGAGAGGTCCCACAGAATGGAATCATGCGTCATTTCACCCACCACTAGAGAAGGTCACTTTCAGTTATTTTGGCCCCAGCACCCAGACAGAGGAGAGAGTTCCTACACCAAGGAATCATGGGTCATTTCACCCACCACTAAAGAAGGCCACTTTCAGTTATTTCGTTCCAGCACCCAGACAGAGGAGAGAGGTGCCACAACAAGGAATAAGGCGTCATATCACCCACGACTGGAGAAGGCCACTTTCAGTTATTTCGGCCCAGCACGCAGAAAGAGGAGAGAGGTCCCAAAGCAAGGAATTCTTGCGTCATTTCACCACCACTAGAGAAGGCCACTTTCAGTTATTTTGGACCTAGCACCCAGACTGAGGAGAGAGGTCCCATGGCAAGGAATCATGCGTCATATCATGCAACACTGGAGAAGGCCACTTTCAGTTATTTCGGCCCAGCACCTAGACAGAGGAGAGAGGTCCCACAGCAAGGAATAAGGCGTCATATCACCCACCACTGCAGAAGGCCACTTTCAGTTATTTCGGTACAGCAACCAGACAGAGGAGAGAGGTCCCACAGCAAGGAATTATGCGTCATTTCACACACCACTGCAGAAGGCCACTTTCAGTTATTTCTGTACAGCACCCAAACAGAGGAGAGAGTTCCTACAGCAAGGAATCATGCGTCATTTCACCCACCACTAAAGAAGGCCACTTTCAGTTATTTCGGCCCAGCACCCAAACAGAGGAGAGAGGTCCCACAACAAGGAATAAGGCATCATATTACCCACGACTGGAGAAGGCCACTTTCAGTTATTTCGGCCCAGCACGCAGAAAGAGGAGAGAGGTCCCAAAGCAAGGAATTCTTGCGTCATTTCACCAACACTAGAGAAGGCCACTTTCAGTTATTTTGGACCTAGCACCCAGACTGAGGAGAGAGGTCCCATGGCAAGGAATCATGCGTCATATCATGCAACACTGGAGAAGGCCACTTTCAGTTATTTCGGCCCAGCACCTAGACAGAGGAGAGAGGTCCCACAGCAAGGAATAAGGCGTCATATCACCCACCACTGCAGAAGGCCACTTTCAGTTATTTCGGCCCAGCACCTAGACAGAGGAGAGAGTTCCTACAGCAAGGAATCATGCGTCATTTCACCCACCACTAAAGAAGGCCACATTCAGTTATTTCGGCCCAGCACCCAAACAGAGGAGAGAGGTCCCACAACAAGGAATAAGGCATCATATTACCCACCACTGGAGAAGGACACTTTCAGTTATTTTGGTCCCAGCACCCAGACAGACGAGAGAGGTCCCACAGCAAGGAATAAGGCGTCATATCACCCACCACTGGAGAAGGCCACTTTCAGTTATTTCTGCCCAGCACACAGACCGAGGAGAGAGGTCCCATAGCAAGAAATCATGCGTCATATCACCCACCACTGGAGAAGGACACTTTCAGTTATTTCGGCCCCAGCACCCAGACAGAGGAGAGAGGTCCTACAGCTAGGAATAAGGCGTCATATCACCCACCACTGGAGAAGGGCACTTTCAGTTATTTCGGCCCCAGCACCCAGACAGAGGAGAGAGGTCCCACAGCAAGGAATCATGCGTCATATCACCAACCAAAGGAGAAGTCCACTTTCAGTTATTTCAGCCCAGCACCCAGACAGAGGAGAGAGGACCCACAGCAAGGAATCATGTGTCATTTCACCCAGCACTAGAGAAGGCCACTTTCAGTTATTTTGGCCCCAGCACCCAGACAGATGAGAGAGGTCCCACAGCAAGGAATCATGCGTCATATCACCCAATACTGGAGAAGCCCACTTTCAGTTATTTCGGCCCAGCACCCAGATAAAGGAGAGAGGTCCCACAGCAAGGAATAAGGCGTCATATCACCCAACACTGGAGAAGGCCACTTTCAGTTATTTCGGCCCAGCACCCAGACAGAGGAGAGAGGTCCCACAGCCAGGACTAAAGCGTCATATCACCCATCACTGGAGAAGGCCACTTTCAGTTATTTTGGCCCCAGCACCCAGACAGAGGAGAGAGGTCCCACAGCAAGGAATCATGTGTCATATCACCCACCACTGGAGAAGGCCACTTTCAGTTATTTCGGCCCAGCACCCAGACAGAGGAGAGAGGTCCCACAGCAAGGAATAATGCGTCATATCACCCACCACTAGAGAAGGCCACTTTCAGTTATTTCGGCCCAGCACCCAGACAGAGGAGAGAGGTCCCACAGCAAGAAATCATGCGTCATATCACCCACAACTGGAGAAGGCCACTTTTAGTTATTTTGACCCAGCACCCAGACAGAGGACAGAGGTCCCAAAGTAAGGAATAAGGGGTCATATCACCCACCACTAAAGAAGGCCACTTTCAGTTATTTCGGCCCAGCACCCAGACAGAGGAGAGAGGTCCCAAAGCAAGGAATCATGCGTCATTTCACCCTCTACTAGAGAAGGCCACTTTCAGTTATTTTGGACCCAGCACCCAGACTGAGGAGAGAGGTCGCATGGCAAGGAATCATGCGTCATATCAGGAAACACTGTAGAAGGCCACTTTTAGTTATTTCGGCCCAGCACCCAGACAGAGAACAGAGGTCCAACACCAAGGAATCATGCGTCATATCACCCACCACTGGAGAAGGCCACTTTCAGTTATTTCGGCCCAGCACCCAGACAGAGCAGAGAGGTCCCACAGCAAGGAATCATGCGTCATTTCACCCACCACTAGAGAGAAGCCACTTTCAGTTATTTTGGCCCCAGCACCCAGACAGAGGAGAGAGGTCCCACAGCAAGGAATAAGGCGTCATATCACCCACCACTGGAGAAGGCCACTTTCAGTTATTTCGGCCCATCACCCAGACAGAGGAGAGAGGTCCTACAGCAAGGAATCATGCGTCATTTCACCCACCACTAAAGAAGGCTACTTTCAGTTATTTCGGCTCAGCACCCAGACAGAGGAGAGAGGTCCCACAACAAGGAACAAGCCATCATATCACCCACCACTGGAGAAGGCCACTTTCAGTTATTTCTGCCCAGCACCCAGACCGAGTAGAGAGGTCCCATAGCAAGGAATCATGCGTCATATCACCCACCACTGGAGAAGGACACTTTCAGTTATTTCGGCCCCAGCACACAGACAGAGGAGAGAGGTCCCACAGCAAGGAATAAGGCGTCATATCACTCACCACTGGAGAAGGGCACTTTCAGTTATTTCAGCCCAGCACCCAGACTGAGGAGAGAGGTCCCACAGCAAGGAATCATGCGTTATATCATCCACCACTAGAGAAGGTCACTTTCAGTTAATTTGGCCCCAGCACCCAGACAGAGGAGAGAGGTCCCAAAGCAAGGAACTCTTGCGTCATTTCACCACCAATAGAGAAGGCCACTAGAGATGAGCGAACACCTGGATGTTCGGGTTCGAGAAGTTCGGCCGAACTTCCCGAAAATGTCCGTGTTCGGGATTCGAACTCGAGCCGAACTTTGTCCCGATCCCGAACCCCATTGAAGTCAATGGGGACCCGAACTTTTAGGCACTAAAAAGTCTGTAAAATAGTCCAGGAAAGGGCTAGAGGGCTGCCAAAGGCAGCAAAATGTAGGTAAATCCCCTGCAAACAAATGTGGATAGGGAAATGAATTAAAATAAAATAAAATAAATAAAAATTTACCAATATCAATTGGAGAGAGGTCCCACAGCAAGGAATCATGCGTCATATTAACCACCACTGGAGAAGGCCACTCTCAGTTATTTCGGCCCAGCACCCAGACAGAGGAGAGAGGTCCCACAGCAAGGAATCATGCGTCAGATCAACCACCAACGGAGAAGGCCACTCTCAGTTATTTCGGACCAGCACCCAGACAGAGGAGAGGTTCATTCAACTTTGGGTTGCACCGCAAGATCATGGTAAAGTTAAAAAAATGAGGATTCAATAAAGAAGTTCCCCGGAGTACAAGAATACATGGTTGATGGGGAGGCAGTTATAAATGTTTATTCTGCACAAGAAAGGCACAGGTCCTGTGGGTCCATGCCTGGTTCATTTTTATGAACGTCAGCTTGTCCACGTTGGCTGTGGACAGGCGGCTGCGTTTGTCAGTAATGACGCCCCCTGCCGTGCTGAATACACGTTCAGACAAAACGCTGGCCGCCGGGCAGGCCAGCACCTCCAAGGCATAAAATGCTAACTCTGGCCACGTGGACAATTTGGAGACCCAGAAGTTGAATGGGGCCGAACCATCAGTCAGTACGTGGAGGGGTGTGCAGACGTACTGTTCAACCATGTTAGTGAAATGTTGCCTCCTGCTAACACGTTCCGTATCAGGTGGTTGTGCAGTTAGCTGTGGCGTGGAGACAAAACTTTTCCACATTTCTGCCATGCTAACCCTGCCCTCAGAAGAGCTGGCCGTGACACTGCTGCGTTGGCGACCTCTTGCTCCTCCTCTGCCTTCGCCTTGGGCCTCCACCTGTTCCCCTGTGACATTTGGGAATGCTCTCAGGAGCGCCTCTACCAGCGTTTGCTTGAACTCGCTCATCTTCCTATCACGCTCCAGTGCAGGAAGTAAGGTGGGCACATTGTCTTTGTACCGGGGATCCAGCAGGGTGGCAACCCAGTAGTCCGCACACGTTAAAATGTGCGCAACTCTGCTGTCGTTGCGCAGGCACTGCAGCATGTAGTCGCTCATGTGTGCCAGGCTCCCCAGAGGTAAGGACAAGCTGTCCTCTGTGGGAGGCGTATCGTCATCGTCCTCCGTATCCCCCCAGCAACGCACCAGTGATGGGCCTGAGCTGTGTCGGGTGCCACCCCGCTGTGAACCTGCCTTATCCTCATCCTCCTCCTCCTCCACCTCCTCCTCATCCTCCTCATCCTCCAGTAGTGGGCCCTGGCTGGCCACATTTGTACCTTGCCTCTGCTGTTGCAAAAAACCTCCCTCTGAGCCACTTCTAACAGACTGGCCTGAAAGTGCTAAAAATGACCCCTCATCCTCCTCCTCCTCCTCCTCCTGGGCCACCTCCTCTTCCATCGTCGCCCTAAGCGTTTTCTCAAGGAGACATAGAAGTGGTATTTGTAACGCTGATAACGGTGTCATCGCCACTGGCCATGTTGGTGGAGTACTCGAAACAGCGCAACAGGGCACACAGGTCTCGCATGGAGGC
Source organism: Bufotes viridis (assembly GCA_033119425.1). Classification (NCBI taxonomy): domain Eukaryota; kingdom Metazoa; phylum Chordata; class Amphibia; order Anura; family Bufonidae; genus Bufotes; species Bufotes viridis. The sequence continues at coordinate 590,399,173 of CM065589.1, read as the reverse complement.
CCAATCATTGGTGGTGAAGTGGTGCTGTTCCGCAGTGCGACTGACACGTGCGTGCTGCAGCTGAAACTCCACTATGGCCTGCTGCTGCTCGCACAGTCTCTCCAGCATGTGCAAGGTTGAGTTCCACCTGGTGGGCACGTCGCATATGAGGCGGTGAGCGGGAAGGCCGAAGTTACGCTGTAGCGCAGACAGGCGAGCAGCGGCAGGATGTGAACGCCGGAAGCGCGCACAGACGGCCCTCACTTTTTGCAGCAGCTCTGACATGTCAGGGTAGTTGTGAATGAACTTCTGCACCACCAAATTCAGCACATGCGCCAGGCAAGGGATGTGCGTCAAACCGGCCAGTCCCAGAGCTGCGACGAGATTTCGCCCATTATCGCACACCACCAGGCCGGGCTTGAGGCCCACCGGCAGCAACCACTGGTCGGTCTGTTGTTCAATACCCCGCCACAACTCCTGCGCGGTGTGGGGCCTGTCCCCCAAACATATGAGTTTCAGAATGGCCTGCTGACGTTTACCCCGGGCTGTGCTGAAGTTGGTGGTGAAGGTGTGTGGCTGACTGGATGAGCTGGTGGAAGCAGAGGAGGAGGAAGCCGAGTAGGAGGAGGAGGCTACAGGAGGCAAAGAATGATGCCCTGTGATCCTTGGCGGCGGAAGGACGTGCGCCAAGGAACTCTCCGCCTGGGGCCCAGCCGCCACTACATTTACCCAGTGTGCAGTTAGGAGATATAGCGTCCTGGCCGTGCTTACTGGTCCACGTATCTGTGGTTAGGTGGACCTTGCCACAGATGGCGTTGCGCAGTGCACACTTGATTTTATCGGATACTTGGTTGTGCAGGGAAGGCACGGCTGTCTTGGAGAAGTAGTGGCGGCTGGTGACAACATACTGTGGGACAGCCATGGACATCAGCTGTTTGAAGCTGTCTGTGTCCACCAGCCTGAATGACAGCATTTCAAAGGCCAGTAGTTTAGAAATGCTGCCATTCAGGCCCAGGGCTCGAGGGTGGCTAGGTGGGAATTTACGCTTTCTCTCCAAGGTTTGTGAGATGGAGAGCTGAACGCTGCCGTGTGACATGGTGGAGATGCTTGGTGACGCAGGTGGTGGTGTCAGTGGCACATCCTCTGTTTGGTGGGCGGCAGGTGCCAACATTCCTCCCGAGGTGCGCTTTCTGCAGAAGACTGGGTGGGAGATAATGTTGTGAACATGCTGGATCCACTGTCGGCCACCCAATTGACTAGCGCCTGTACCTGCTCAGGCCTTACCATCCTTAGAACGGCATTGGGCCCCACCAAATATCGCTGTAAATTCTGGCGGGTACTGGAACCTGAGGTAGTTGGTTCACTAGGACGTGTGGCTGTGGCAGAATGGCCACGTCCTCTCCCAGCACCAGAGGGTACACTAACACCACCACGACCGCGTCCGCGTCCCTTACTAGATGTTTTCCTCATTGTTACCGTTCACCAAGCACCACAATAAGGAATAAAATATTTGGGCCAATGCATTGATTTCAAATTTAGGCCTTTTTTTACAGGCACCTAACAGTATCTGCCTATTTGTTTTTGTAACGTATTACACTAATCCAGGCACAGCAGTAACCACTGATTTAGGGGAATATCTCTTTTAGGGCTAGTATTTAGGCCCTGGATGAAAGGTATCCTTTTATGGACAGATTTACACTTGGCCTGCAACAGCTGGGACACCAGATCCAGGGTATTGCTATATTGGCAGGTTAATTTCACCCCAGAAAAAAATATATGTGTAAGCGGACACTATGAAATCTGGCCTGAAACTGTTTGGACACCAGATCCAGGGTATTGCTAAATTGGCAGGTTAATTTCACCCCAGAAAAAAATATATGTTTAAGCGGACACTATGAAATCTGGCCTGAAACTGTTTGGACACCAGATCCAGGGTATTGTTATATTGGCAGGTTAACCGCTTCAGCCCCCCTAGCTTAAACACCCTTATTTTTTTTTTTTTTTTTTTTATTTATATATTTTATTTATTATATATTTATATATTTATTTATTTATTTTTCTCAAAATTTATTGTTCTACATGTCTTTGATAAAAAAAGTCCAATAAGTGTATATTTATTGGTTTGGGTAAAAGTTATAGTGTTTACAAACTATGGTGCAAAAAGTGAATTTCGGCATTTTGAAGCAGCTCTGACTTTCTGAGCGCCTGTCATGTTTCTTCAGGTGCTAGAATGTCAGGATAGTATAAATACCCCCAAATCACACCATTTTAGAAAGAAGACACCCCAAAGTATTCGCGGAGGGGCATGGTGAGTTCATGTATCATTTCATTTTTTTCACAAGTTAGCGGAAAATGACACTTTCTGAGAAAAAAAAAAAAAGTTTCAATATCTGATAACTTCGGGCAAAAAAAATATCTCAGACGGACTTACTATGCCCCTCAGTGAATACCTTGGGGTGTCTACTTTCCGAAATGGGGTCATTTGTGGGGTGTGTTTACTGTTCTGGCATTTTGGGCGGGGCTAAATTGTGAGCCGCCATGTAAAACCTAAAGGTACTCGTTGGAATTTAGGCCTCTTTGTGCACCCAGGCTGCAAAAAGTGTCACTCATGTGGTATCGCCGTACTCAGGAGAAGTAGGGAAATGTGTTTTGGGGTGTATTTTTAAATATACCCATGTTGGAGTGAGAGAAATATCTCTGTAAATTGTCAACTTTGTATAAAATTTTTTAAAAGTTGTCGTTTACAGAGATATTTTCACACAAAGTATGGGTATATATAAAATACACCCCAAACACATTGCCCTACTTCTCCTGAGTACGACGATACCACATGTGTGCCACTTTTTGCTGCCTGAGTGCCAAAGGCCCTAAACCAATGAGTACCTTTAGGATTTCACAGGGCATTTTTACGCATTTGGATTCCAGACTTCTTCTCCTGCTTTAGGGGCCCCTAAAATGCCAGGACAGTATAAATACCCCACATGTGACCCCATTTTGGAAAGAAGACACCCCAAGGTATTCTGTGAGGGTATGGTGAGTTCATGTAAAATTTTATTTTTGTCACAAGTTAGTGGAATATGAGACTTTGTAAAAAACTAAATAAAAAAAAATATATAAATTTCCGCTGACTTGTGCCAAAAATAAAAATTCTGTGGACTCACCATGCCCCTCACGGAATACCTTGGGGTGTCTTCTTTCCAAAATGGGGTCACATGTGGGGTATTTATACTCACCTGGCATTTTAGGGGCCCCTAAAGTGTGAGAATCCAAATGCATAAAAATGGCCTGTGAAATCCTAAGGCCTCTTTCACACGGGCGTTGCGGGTGCACTCCGTCAAACAGTGTGGGTGCGTTGCGGGAATCGCCGCGATTTTTCCCTGCGAGTGCAAAGCGCTGTCATGCGTTTTGCACGCGGGAGAAAAATCGTCACTTTGGTACCCAGACCCGAACCGGCACTTCTTCACAGAAGTGCATGTTTGGGTCAGAAATTATCCCGCTGGTATTATTTCACATTATAACATAGTTATAATGTGAAATAATACCCTTAACCATCTTCCTAATGTTGAACCCGGTGCTGAATGGGTTAAAAATAATAAACTAATAATAACTTACCTGGTCCATTTGATCGCGAAGCCCGGCATCCTCTCCGTTAGCTTGCTCGTAGGAAAAGGACCTGTGATGATGTCACAGCAAAAAGGAAAAGGACCTGTTATGATGTCACAGCATCACATGGCCCAATCACATGCTCCATCACCATAGTGATGGAGCATGTGATTGGGCCATGTGACCATGTGACATCATCACAGGTCCTTTTCCTACGAGCAAGCTAACGGATGAAAAAATCTCTGCCAAAATCAGTGACTGCGGTGCGGTGCGGTGGGCTGGGCGCTAGCTACCTAACAAGTAGCTAACTAACTGGCGGTGATAAGGGACCCTTATGCCCCATTCACACGTCCGAAATTCTGTTTGCGGAACGGAATTGCGGACCCATTCATTTCTATGGGGACAGACTTTGTCCCGCTCGGATCCGGAATTACGGATCCGCGCTTCCGGGTCTGCACTTCCGTTCCGCAAAAATATAGAACTTGTCCTATATATTTTCTATATAGTTCTGGCAATGTGCGGATCTGCAAAATGCGGAAAGCACATTGCCGGTGTCCGTGTTTTGAGAATCCGCGGATCGGATCCACAGGTCCGTGAATCCACGGATCCGTGAATCCACGGATCCGCAAAACACATATGGACGTCTGAATGGAGCCTTACAAGGGGTGTGATCAATGACAGGGGGGTGATCAGGGGTCTAGATGGGGTGATCAAGGGGTTAATAGGTGAGGGGGTGGGGGGTTAGTGTAGTGTTTGGTGCAACTTTACTGTGTTACCTGGTCCTCTGGTGGTCGATCCCAGCAAATGGGACCACCAGAGGACCAGGTAGCAGGTATACCAGACGCTGTTCACAAAACAGCGTCTGGTATACATGTTTGATGCGATTTATATCGCATCTACAGCCTGCCAGCGATTGATCATCGCTGGCAGGCTGTAGTTCAACTCTCGAGACGTGCGCCCCTGTGAACGCGCGCGCGCGTGCCCGCGCGTTCACTGGAATTCACGGGTCTCGCGAGAGGACGCGCCGATGCGTCCACTCAGAAGATCCCGGCCGCCCGCAGGACGCAATCCTGCGTACGGCGATCCGGGACTGGTTAATTTAACCCCAGAACAAAATATATGTGTAAGCGGACACTATGAAATCTGGCCTGAAACTATTTGGACACCAGATCCAGGGTATTGCTAAATTGGCAGGTTAATTTCACCCCAGAAAAAAATATATGTTTAAGCGGACACTATGAAATCTGGCCTGAAACTGTTTGGACACCAGATCCAGGGTATTGCTATATTGGCAGGTTAATTTCACCCCAGAAAAAAATATATGTTTAAGCGGACACTATGAAATCTGGCCTGAAACTGTTTGGACACCAGATCCAGGGTATTGCTATATTGGCAGGTTAATTTCACCCCAGAAAAAAATATATGTTTAAGCGGACACTATGAAATCTGGCCTGAAACTGTTTGGACACCAGATCCAGGGTATTGCTATATTGGCAGGTTAATTTAACCCCAGAACAAAATATATGTGTAAGCGGACACTATGAAATCGGTCCTGCAACTGCTGGGACACCAGATCCAGGGTATTGCTAAATTGGCAGGTTAATTTCACCCCAGAAAAAAAATATATGTTTAACCACTTCAGCCCCCCTAGCTTAAACACCCTTAAAGACCAGGCCACTTTTTACAATTCCGCACTACACTACTTTCACCGTTTATTGCTCCGTCATGCAACTTACCACCCAAATGAATTTTACCTCCTTTTCTTCTCACTAATAGAGCTTTCATTTGGTGCTATTTCATTGCTGCTGACATTTTTACTTTTTTTGCTATTAATCAAAAATTACCGAAATTTTTACAAAAAAATGACATTTTTCACTTTCTGTTGTAAATTTTTTAAAAAAACTACATTTCTATATAAATTTTTCTCTAAATTTATTGTTCTACATGTCTTTGATAAAAAAAAGTCCAATAGGTGTATATTTATTGGTTTGGGTAAAAGTTATAGCGTTTACAAACTATGGTGCAAAAAAGTGAATTTCGGCATTTTGAAGCAGCTCTGACTTTCTGAGCGCCTGTCATGTTTCTTCAGGTGCTAGAATGCCAGGATAGTATAAATACCCCCAAATCACACCATTTTAGAAAGAAGACACCCCAAAGTATTCGCGGGGGCATGGTGAGTTCATGTATCATTTCATTTTTTCACAAGTTAGCGGAAAATGACACTTTCTGAGAAAAATAAATAAATAAAAAAGTTTCAATTTCTGCTAACTTCTGGCAAAAAAAAGAAATCTCAGACGGAGTCACTATGCCCCTCAGTGAATACCTCAGGGTGTTTACTTTCCGAAAAGGGGTCATTTGTGGGGTGTGTTTACTGTTCTGGCATTTTGGGCGGGGCTAAATGTGAGCCGCCATGTAAAATCTAAAGGTACTCGTTGGAATTTGGGCCTTTGCACTCAGGCTGCAAAAAGTGTCACATGTGGTATCGCCGTACTCAGGAGAAGTAGGGCAATGTGTTTTGGGGTGTATTTTTACATATACCCATGTTGGGTGAGAGAAATATCTCTGTAAATTGTCAACTTTGTATAAAATTTTTTAAAAGTTGTCGTTTACAGAGATATTTTTCACACACAGTATAGGTATATATAAAAATACACCCCAAACACATTGCCTACTCTCCTGAGTACGGCGATACCACATGTGTCCACTTTGCAGCCTGTGCACTAAGCCCTAAAACCAATGAGTACCTTTAGGATTTACAGAGCCATTTTACGCATTTGGATTCCAGACTTCTTCTCACGCTTTAGGGGCCCTAAAATGCCAGGACAGTATAAATACCCCACATGTGACCCCATTTTGGAAGAAGACACCCCAAGGTATTCTGTGAGGGGTATGGTGAGTTCATGTAAAATTTTATTTTTTGTCACAAGTTAGTGGAATATGAGACTTTGTAAAAAACAAAATAAAAAAATAAATAAATAAACAATTTCCGCTAACTTGTGGCAAAAAATAAAAATTCTGTGGACTCACCATGCCCCTCACAGAATACCTTGGGGTGTCTTCTTTCCAAAATGGGGTCACATGTGGGGTATTTATACTCACCTGGCATTTTAGGGGCCCCTAAAGTGTGAGAATCCAAATGCATAAAATGCCCTGTGAAATCCTAAAGGTACTCATTGGTTTTAGGGCCCTTTGCGCATCTTGGCTGCAAAAAGTGTCACTCATGTGGTATCGCCGTACTCAGGAGAAGTAGGGCAATGTGTTTTGGGGTGTATTTTTACATATACCCATGCTGCGTGTGAGAAATATCGCTGTAAACGACCACTTTTACATTTTTTATTCAAAGTTGTCAATTTACAGAGATATTTCTCTCACCCAGTATGGGTATATGTAAATACACCCCAAAACACATTGCCCTACTCTCCTGATGCACGGCGATACCATGTGTGACACTTTTGCAGCCAAGATGCCAAAGGCCCTAATTCTAATGAGTACCTTTGGAGAGGGCATTTTTACGCATTTTCTTCTCACGCTTTAGGGCCCCTAAAATGCCAGGGCAGTATAAATACCCACATGTGACCCCATTTGGAAGAAGACACCCAGGTATTCCATGAGGGGCATGGCGAGTTCATAGAATATTTTTTTTTGGCACAAGTTAGTGGAAATTGATTTTTATTGTTTTTCTCACAAAGTCTCCCTTTCCGCTAACTTTTGACAAAAGTTTAATTTTCATGAACTCATTATGCACCTCAGCGAATACCTTAGGGTGTCTTCTTCCAAAATGGGGTCACATGTGGGTATTTATACTGCCCTGGCATTTTAGGGCCCTAAAGCTTGAGAAGAAAATGCGTAAAATACCCTCCTAAAGGTACTCGTTGGAATTTGGGCCTTTGCGCATCTTGGCTGCAAAAGTGTCACTCATGTGGTATCGCCGTACTCAGGAGAAGTAGGGCGATGTGTTTGGGGTGTATTTTACATATACCCATGCTGGGTGAGAGAAATATCTCTGTATATTGACAACTTTGAATAAAAAAATGTAAAAAGTTGTCGTTTACAGCGATATTTCTCACACCCAGCATGGGTATATGTAAAATACACCCTAAACCACATCGCCCTACTTCTCCTGAGTACGGCGATACCACATGAGTGACACTTTTTGCAGCCAAGATGCGCAAAGGGCCCTAAAACCAATGAGTACCTTTAGGATTTTACAGGCCATTTTACGCATTTGGATTCTCACGCTTAGCACTCCTAAAATGCCAGGGCAGTATAAATACCCCACAAGTGACCCCATTGTGGAAAGAAGACACCCTAAGGTATTCCGTCAGGGGCATGGCGAAGTTCACAGAAAAAAAAATTTGGCACAAGTTAGCGAAATTGTTTTTTTTTTTTTTTACAGTCTCATATTCCACTAACTTGTGACAAAAATAAAATTTTACATGAACTCGCCATACCCATCACGGAATACCTTGGGGTGTCTTCTTTCTAAAATGGGGTCACATGTGGGGTTTTGTACTGCTCTGGCATTTGAGGGTCTCCATAATCATTACACGTATGGCCAGCATTAGGAGTTTCTGCGATTCTCCGTATATTGAGCATACGGGTAATGAGATTTTTTTTTTCCGTTCAGCCTCTGGGCTGAAAAAAAAAAAAAATGAATGGCACAGATTTCTTCATTCGCATCGATCAATGTGGATGAATAAATCTCTGCCAAAATCAGTGACTGCGGTGCGGTGGGCTGGGCGCTAGCTACCTAACAAGTAGCTAACTAACTGGCGGTGATAAGGGACCCTTATGCCCCATTCACACGTCCGCAATTCTGTTTGCGGAACGGAATTGCGGACCCATTCATTTCTATGGGGACAGACTTTGTCCCGCTCGGATCCGGAATTACGGATCCGCGCTCCGGTCTGCACTTCCGTTCGCAAAAATATAGAATATGTCCTATTCTTGTCCGCAATTGCGGACAAGAAAAAGCATTTTCTATATAGTTCTGGCAATGTGCGGATCTGCAAAATGCGGAAAGCACATTGCCGGTGTCCGTGTTTTGAGGATCTGCGGATCGAATCCAGCGGATCCGTGAATCCACGGATCCGTGAATCCACGGATCCGCAAAACACATATGGACGTCTGAATGGAGCCTTACAAGGGGTGTGATCAATGACAGGGGGTGATCAGGGGGTCTAGATGGGGTGATCAAGGGGTTAATAGGTGAGGGGGGTGGGGGGTTAGTGTAGTGTTTGGTGCAACTTTACTGTAGTTACCTGGTCCTCTGGTGGTCGATCCCAGAAAATGGGACCACCAGAGGACCAGGTAGCAGCTATATCAGACGCTGTTCATAAAACAGCGTCTGATATAGCTGTTTGATGCGATTTATATCGCATCTACAGCCTGCCAGCGATTGATCATCGCTGGCAGGCTGTAGTACAACTCTTCAGACGCCAGACGCTGTGAGCGCGCGCCGCGCGCGTTCACAGGAAGTCTCGCGCTCGCGAGATGACGCCCGGCGCGTCCGATCAGAAGAACAGGACCGCCCGCAGGACGCAATCCTGCGCACGGCGGTCCTGAAGCGATTAGCGGACACTATGAAATCTGGCCTGAAACTGTTTGGACACCAGATCCAGGAGTATTGCTATATTGGCAGGTTAATTTCACCCCAGAACAAAATATATGTTTAGCGGACACTATGAAATCTGGCCTGAAACTGTTTGGACACCAGATCCAGGGTATTGCTATATTGGCAGGTTAATTTCACCCCAGAACAAAATATATGTGTTAAGCGGACACTATGAAATCTGGCCTGAAACTGTTTGGACACCAGATCCAGGGTATTGCTATATTGGCAGGTTAATTTAACCCCAGAACAAAATATATGTGTAGCGGACACTATGAAATCGGTCCTGCAACTGCTGGGACACCAGATCCAGGGTATTGCTATATTGGCAGGTTAATTTCACCCCAGAAAAAATATATGTGTAAGCGGACACTATGAAATCTGGCCTGCAACTGTTTGGACACCAGATCCAGGGTATTGCTATATTGGCAGGTTAATTTCACCCCAGAACAAAATATATGTGTAGCGGACACTATGAAATCTGGTCCTGCAACTGCTTGGACACCAGATCCAGGGTATTGCTATATTGGCAGGTTAATTTCACCCCAGAACAAAATATATGTGTAAGCGGACACTATGAAATCTGGCCTGCAACTGTTTGGACACCAGATCCAGGGTATTGCTATATTGGCAG
>CM065589.1:590338819-590388846 GCA_033119425.1 Bufotes viridis | reverse complement strand
TAGTCACCTGCTCATGTGTGTTTATTTGTCACGCTGGGCAGCCTGCCAGCACAAACAATAATACTGACTGTATCTGCTACGGGTAAATATGCTCAATATCATCCTGCAGCTTCTGCTTGGCACAAAACTCACAGTATGGTCGGGCACATGTCCTATCAATCCAGTTTGCAGAGCATTGTTTATCGGGGTATCTTGAAGTAGATCATAATATGGATATATGGAGACAACAATTCTTATTATTATTGTTATTGTTATTATTATTATTATTATATTGTTATTATTATTATTATTTTAACACCTTCTACTCCCAGGCCAGTTTTGGCCCTTCTGCCCAGGCCATTTTTACGCAAATCTGACTTGTGTCACTATATGTGGTAATAGCTTTGGAACACTCATTATTTTATCCAAGCCATTCTGAGACTGTTTTCTTGTGACATATTGTACTTCATGATAGTCATAAATCTGGTTAATATATTTCACCTTTATTTATGAAAAAATCCCAAATTTCATGTTCCCTATCAGCTGGTGGTGCACTTTGCTGTGGCACGGTGACAAAACTTTTTCCACATCTCGGCCATGCTAACCCTCTGCTGTCTGAGGAGCTGGCCGTGACATCAGCTGTGCTGGCGACCTCTTCCTCCTCCTCCTCTGCCTCTGCCTTCGCCTTGTGCTTCCACTTGTCCCCCCATGTCAGTTGGGAATGCGTCTACCAGCGTGCGCTTGTAGTCACGCATATTCCTATCATGCTCCAGTGCGGGAATTAAGGTAGGGCACGTTGTCCTTGTACCGGGGATCCACGCCAGAGGTCTGGCTTCATGGACTCATTATGCCCCTCAGCGAATACCTTGGGGTGTCTTCTTCCAAAATGGGGTCACATGTGGGGTATTTATACTGCCCTGGCATTTTAGGAGCCCTAAAGTGTGAGAAGAAAATGCGTAAAAATGCCCTCTAAAAGGTACTCGTTGGATTTGGGCCCTTTGCGTATCTTGGCTGCAAAAAGTGTCACACATGTGGCATCGCCTTACTCAGGAGAAGTAGGGCGTGTGTTTTGGAGTGTATTTTTACATATACCCATGCTGGGTGAGAGAAATATCTCTGTAAATTGACAACTTTGAATAAAAAATTTTAAAAGTTGTCGTTTACAGCGATATTTCTCACACCCAGCATGGGTATATGTAAAAATACACCCCAAACACATTGCCCTACTTCTCCTGAGTACGGCGATACCACATGAGTGACACTTTTTGCAGCCAAGATGCGCAAAGGGGCCCTAAAACCAATGAGTACCTTTAGGATTTCACAGGGCATTTTTACGCATATGGATTCTCACGCTTTAGGACCCCTAAATTGCCAGGACAGTATAAATACCCCACATGTGACCCCATTGTGGAAAGAAGACCCCCAAGGTATTCTGTGAGGGGTATGGCGAGTTCACAGAAAAAAAAAAAATTGGCACAAGTTAGCGGAAATTGTTTTTTTTTTTTTTTACAGTCTCATATTCCACTAACTTGTGACAAAAAATAAAATTTTACATGAACTCGCCATACCCCTCACGGAATGCCTTGGGGTGTCTTCTTTCTAAAATGGGGTCACATGTGGGGTTTTTGTACTGCCCTGGCATTTGAGGGTCTCCGCAATCATTACATGTATGGCCAGCATTTGGAGTTTCTGCGATTCTCCTTATATTGAGCATACGGGTAATGAGATTTTTTTTTTCCGTTCAGCCTCTGGGCTGAAAAAAAAAAATGAACTTACCAGATTTTTCATTCGCATCGGTCAATGTGGATGAAAAATCTCTGCCAAAATCAGTGACTGCGGTGCGGTGGGCTGGGCGCTAGCTACCTAACAAGTAGCTAGCTAACTGGCGGTAAAAGGGGACCCTTATGCCCCATTCACACGTCCGAAATTCTGTTTGCGGAACGGAATTGCGGACCCATTCATTTCTATGGGGACAGACTTTGTCCCGCTCGGATCCGGAATTACGGATCCGCGCTCCAGGTCTGTACTTCCGTTCTGCAAAAATATAGAACATGTCCTATTCTTGTCCGCAATTGCGGACAAGAAAAGCATTTTCTATATAGTTCTGGCAATGTGCGGATCTGCAAAATGCGGAAAGCACATTGCCGGTGTCCGTGTTTTGAGGATCTGCGGATCGGATCCGCGGATCGGATCCGCGGATCCGTGAATCCACGGATCCGTGAATCCACGGATCCGCAAAACACATATGGACGTCTGAATGGAGCCTTACAAGGGTGTGATCAATGACAGGGGGTGATCAGGGGTCTAGATGGGGTGATCAAGGGGTTAATAGGTGAGGGGGTGGGGGTTAGTGTAGTGTTTGGTGCAACTTTACTGTGTTACCTGGTCCTCTGGTGGTCGATCCCAGCAAATGGGACCACCAGAGGACCAGGCAGCAGGTATATCAGACGCTGTTCATAAAACAGCGTCTGATATAGCAGTTTGATGCGATTTTATTCGCATCTACAGCCTGCCAGCGATGGATCATCGCTGGCAGGCTGTAGCCGAACTGCTGTGCCGCGCTTCACAGGAAATCTCGGCTCCCACGAGATGACGCGCCGACGCGTCAACTCAGAGCTACAGGACCGCCCGCAGGACGCATCCCTGCGTTAGGCGGTCCTGTAGTAGTTAAAGGCTTTCTTAATCACTGTCCCTAGCACCTGTCACGTCTCTCCCTAATCTCAGTTCACAGTAAAATTGCTAAGACCGGGCAGGAGGAGGATTTTATAGAGCTGTGACATCACAGGAGCGGCTAGCTGCTGATTGGCTGTCTGCCTGGCATTATGGGTGCTCTCTTGTTCCCGGGCTTCTTACAGAGTGAAAGTAACACGTGTAGTGGATTCGGAGCAAAACAAATTTCTTCTAAACTTCGGAAACAATTCCACTTCGTCAGCTTCGATTCTCTAAACACTAGAAATTATATAAGTTCCAAAGCATGAATATGAAATATTAAAAATGTTAACTAATATCTGATTTGGGAATGTAAATGTGGATTATTTTACAGCAAGTGGAGGCTTTGGAGTTTTATATTTTCCTTTGAATCTACATTCACATGACAGTGAAACAAATGCAGTTAAAAGCGAATAAACTGTCAGATTTTCATAGTCATTCTGCATCCGTGTGTGTGCATTCATTTTCTAGCAGTCTGTTTCCAACCTCCATCTAACGGCCATTAAAATGGATGAATTTCATTGGCTTGTTTTTTTTAAATCCACAAACCCTGTATTGCCTCAGTATTTCCAGTGCCCCCATAGTGTGCCCTGGATAATGGCCCTTATAGTGCCCCCATTGAAATAGTGCCCCTAGTATATATAATAACGGCACAGTGCTATAATGCCCCACAGTGCTCTCAGTGTGTATAATGGTTACTTACTGTGCCCTAGTATATATAGTGCCCCACAGTGCTCTCAGTGTGTATAATGGTTACTTACTGTGCCCTAGTATGTATAGTGCCCCCTCCTTCCCATGTTGTGATGTCATATGATCACAATGGGAGTGCCAGGTCCTGCGGTCTCCAGTGGGGAGCAAGTGTTTCTGTTCATGCCTGAGGTTGAGATTTTCATAGTGTGCCCATTTTACCAGCCATTAGAAGGTGCACTTCATTGATTTCAACAGGTCCATCTGGCAATCAATACGGCCTGAAATACGAGTTTTTGAGTTTTTGGATTTCCCATATTAATTGGCTGTTAAAAATACAGTCATAAATAACCCCATAGACTCCATGGTTCTGAAAATGACTGTGTGACAAACACACCCTAATAGGGACCTACAGCCATTGAGAGAAGTTGGTGTGGACCAGAGAAAGGCCATCAGGAGATTCACCTCATTAACACCTCTGTAAACTGGAAAACATACCCATTTGGTCTTTTGTAGGTCTTGCTTGCTTACAAAATCAATCATCTCCTGGAGATCGGACATCCTGATACCTTATGTCCAGTGATATTAAATATGGTGATACTTGATTTTAGCACATACATTTATGCATTTATAATTCATTTCATGTCTTACCTACCGAATTATGTCTCCATGTTATCTGTTCTGTGATATTCAGCTGATCTGGAGATAAAGAATCAAATATTCCGACAAGTCTATATGTACCCCCTTCTAAACCATCCGGTCTTCCTACCCAGTTTGTAATAAACAGAGGTGCTATCCATTCTCCTTTCTCAGTGATAAGCATATCCAGTGTATTTTCAGAATGGAGTCTTTTGATGTACTGGGTTAGCTTTAAAAACAAAAAAAAAACACATATTCATTATTACTACTTTAATTATAATATTTCTCAAAACAACATGGACACCTTTAATTGTGGTTTTATAGCATCAGGTTCTGAAGCTTGTACTAAAGGGGGACTTCAGTAGCAACAAGTTATCCAGGATAGGGATAACTATTAAATTGTGTCAAACCGCTGGGAGAAGACGTCTCACGTCCACTCATTAGATAAAGCAGCGTTAGAGCATGAACACTGCCACTCTTTTCAAACTCTATTGGCTTTGGTGCCCCATACACAGAAGGGATCACTGAACTGTAGTTTTATACACGTCTGATAGTCTCCTGGTTCATTTTTGTGGTGAACAGCTCCACTGTAACCCGTCAATCCACCCTTACGCAACTTCATAGCCAACATTTACCTCTCACATTGATGCCATGTGATTCTCTGCTCTATTCTTGTTGCTTTTTCACAATGGTGACATTTGTCCACTCACGGTACACTTTCATCACAGCAGAAGAACAGATCACAAACTGCGCAGTCTCAGAAATGCTGCCGCTCTTGGCCCGAAATCCAATTACGAGTCCGTAAACAAGCCAAAGGGTCAAACCAGGAGGTCAAGTCAGTACACAGGGGTAATACGAAGTCAGGTCGGGTCACAAGCAGAAGGTCAATCCAAGAGGTCACGTCCGGTTCAAAGGAGCAAGAAGTTGCGGGTTTAAAAACTACCACAGGTCGAATCCAAATAACACAGGGATAACAATGTGAGTAAGCCCTAGACAGAGAGAAAAAGCGTGTAGACGACACCCTGTGACACGTCTTCTGTGTTTTGTACCCATTACTGCTTTTGGCTTCAAAATCATGAGCATAGGGACTGTGCCAAAGACAAGATCCATATTGTTAATGACTTTTCCGTCCTTCTGATAAATCAGAAGAGAGCAAAATAAATAGTGATGTCAACAGGGACAATAGTGGGAGTCATAGAGTGGTGAGGTGGCAACTGTATAAGGAGTCAACAGAGTGGTCCAGTTACATTATGAGGAGGGTGGCAACCGCATGAGTAGTCGACACCCATTTCTGTATACATTGCTTGTACTTGAATTTCCTCCTCCTCTTCCTTCAGTTTTGCCCCCACAGGTCTCAGGTGACCATGATATGTAGGAGCCACGTCTCCTGTCCCCTGACTAGCCAGATTTTTCAGCATCTGCTCCAGGACCTGAAGGAGTGGAATCACATAAATAATGTGGCCTACTCAAAGGGCCTGAGCAAAAGGCAGGTGGCATGAGCTGCCACTAGCTAATGTGGAAGTTACACAGGGGAATGCTTCTGTCCACCTGCATCATCGAGCAATCGTTTACGGCCTTCCGGCAGAAACTTCGCATATTAGGTGATGTTGAGGAATGCTATTCTGCCTTTGCAGCTCAAGGAAGACATGCTTCGCTGTGCAAGAGTGGCTGAAGTACATGCACCGCTTTCTAGCAATTTTCATGATGTCTTGTAGTTGAAAGGAATATTTCAGGAACCTCTTTGCAACCAGATTAAAAACTTGCACATTGTACATACACAGTGCCTGCCCCTTTAACAATAACCTCCACAGTGGCTGCCCCTTTAATATTTAACACCCATTTAACAGTAACCTTCATAATGGCCTACCCTTTAACAGTGACCTTCACAGTGCCTGCCCCTTTTACAGTGATTTCCACAGTGGCCGCCCCTTTAACAGAGACCTCAACAGTGTCCGCCCCTTTAACAGTGACCGCCCCTTTAACAATGAGATCCACAGTGCCCTCCCCTTTAACAGTGACCATCCCTTTAACAATGACATCCACAGTGCCTGCACCTTTAATAGTGTCCTCCACAGTTTTGGCCCCTTTAACAGGGACCTCCACAGTGACCTTGACAATGCCCTCCCCTTTAACAGGGACCACCCCTTTAACCGTGACTTCCACAGTACTCGCCCCTTTAACAGTGACCTCCACATTGTCCATCCCTTTAATAGTGATTGTCTTTTAACAGTGACCTCCACAGAGCCCGCCCCTTTAGCAGTGACCTCCGCAGTGCCTGTCCCTTTTACAGTGACCTCCACAATGCCCGCCTGTGAACTGCTAAAACCTGTGGTCAGTTGTTATGGCAAACTGGAGAAGGACCTGCAAGCTTTTATTGGTTAATAAGACATGTGACCGGATGAGTTCGGATGTAAGTGAAAGGCTTGCTGGCTTCTATTGGCTAATGCAGGTCGTTTTTGGGAATATCTCAGAAACGGTAAGTCTTAGAGAGCTGAGACACTAAAACCTTCCCGAACACCTGATGTTCCCGTGTGCCAAATTTGGTGAAGATCGGTCCAGACATTTAGTCGCGCATAAAGAACAGACAGACAGACGTCCAGACAGAAACTAATTTTTATATATATAAGAGACTAGCAGAAGGACCCGGCTTCGCACGGTTATATTTCATCTAGTTTGTTTCATGTTTCCGTGTGTCGTAAAAAGATATCAACAGTATCCCCCATAACAGTGACCTCTACAGCACCCCACCCCACTGTCTGCTGAGCTGTGTATCTAATCCTGTCCTGGGTGATACCATCTGCTGAGCTGTGTATCTAATCCTATCCTGTGTGATACTATCTGTTGAGCCGTGTATCTAATCTTATGTTGTGTGATACTGTCTGCTGAGCTGTGTATCTAATCCTATCTTGTGTGATACTGTCTGCTGAGCTGTGTATCTAATCCTATCCTGTGTGATACTGTCTGCCGAGCTGTGTATCTAATCCTAGCCTGTGTGATACTATCTGATGAGCTGTGTATCTAATCTTATGCTGTATGATACTGTCTGCTACACTGTGTATCTAATCCTATCCTGTGTGATACTGTCTTCTGAGCGCGTATCTAATATTCTATCCTGTGTGATACTGTCTGCTGAGCATGTATCTAATATTCTATCCTGTGTGATACTGTCTGCTGAACATGTATCTAATATTCTATCCTGTGTTATGCTGTCTGCTGAGCTGTGTATCTAATCCTATCATGTGTGATACTGTCTGCTGAGCTGTGTATCTAATCATATCCTGTCTGCTGAGCTGTGTACCTAGTAGTTGATTTTTAACTTTATTTTTTCAATCCCTGTTGGCTGAGTGGGAGAGGGCGTGGCCTAACTGGATTGGGGCGTGTCCTTTTGAACATCTTAATCTAAGAAAGCAGTACGGTGTGAGCTGCAAAGAGAAAGTCACCGTCCCTCCCACCTCTGCAGCTGACAGAATTTGATTTTTAACTCAATTTTGTAAATACTCATTGGCTGCAGAGGGGAAGGGGCATGTCCAAAATGTATCGGGGGTGTATCTTAGCGCAGTGTTTCCCAACCAGTGTGCCTCCAGCTGTTGCAAAACTACAACACTCCCAGCATGCCCACACAGCCAAAGGCTGTTCAGGCATGCTGGGAGTTGTAGTTTTGCAACAGCTGGAGGCACACTGGTTGGAAAACACTGGCTTAGCGGACCTAAAAGTTGATTTTTAACTTTATTTTTTCAATCCCTGTTTGCTTAGTGGGAGGGGGCATGGCCTAACATGATTGTGGGCGTGTGGTTTTAAACTGCTCTCTCTAAGACAGCAGCAATGTTCTGTCTGAATGTGAGCTGCATGGAGAAAATCACCCTCCCCCCCTCAGGAGGGGAGGGGGCATGGCCTAACCGAATCAGAGACGTGGACTTTCAACAGCTCACCCTAAGACAGCAGCACTATCTTCTCTGAGTGTGGGCTGCAGTGATAAAGTCACCGTCCCTCTCATCTCTGCAGCTGACAGAAGTTGATTTTTAACTTAATTTTTCACTGTTTGCTTAGTGGGAGGGGGGGTGGCCTAACAGGATCGGGGGCGTGTCCTTTAAAACAGTTTACTGTAAGACAGCAGCACTGTTCTGTCTGAATGTGAGCTGCAGGGAGAAAATCACTGTCCCACCTCTGGAGGGGGTGTGGCCAAACCAAATCAGAGGTGTGGCTTATCTGGACCTGGGGGCAGGGTTTTAAGGGTGACTTGAATGGCCACCCAACTTTCCCCCTTAACTGTGACCTCCCTAGCACTCTGCCCCCTTAACAGTATCATCCACAGCGCTCTGCCGCTTTAAAGCTAACCTGCAGCAGTGAAGAGAAATGGCTGAGTTGTTACGGAAACCTCAGGAAATAAGGTACTAAGTGCTATTAGGCCATGGTTTTACTTCAATAGCGATTATCCTGGTGACAGATTTCCTTTAAACGTCATCTAGAGCAGTGAGGAAACATGGCTGGGTTGTTATGGTTACCTGGAGTAAAACTGTGTGTGTGGAGACGAACTGTCAGGGAGCAGAAAGTGACAGTTTGAATTCAAGTTAGAGGCTTTGCTGCCTTGTATTGTTTATAAGCAGGTCATTTTTTGGGAATATTTAGGAACGGTAAGTCCTAGAGAGCTGAGACCCGGTCTAAAACCTTCCCGGACACCTGATGTACCCGTGTGCCAAATTTGGTGAAGATCGGTCCAGTCGTTTGGTCGCGCATAAAGAACGTCCGGACGTCTAGACAGACAGAAATTCATTTTCATATATATATAAGAGACTAGCAGAAGGACCCGGCTTCACACAAGTATTTTTAATATATTTCATTTAATGTTTATGTGGGGATAAAAGATATTGACGGTATCGCCCATAATAGTGACCTCTACAGCACCCCGCCCCTACAATAGTGAACTCAATAGTCCCCCATCCATTAACACTGACCCCCACACAGTGCCCCGCCACTTTAAAATGAGACCTCCACAGCAGCTTGCCCCCTTAACAGTGACCTTCACAGCACCCCTTTGCCTTAACAGTGACCTCACTGTATCCTGCTGCCTTAACAGTGACTTCCACAGCAGTTGGCGATTTAATAGTGGCCTCTGCCCCCTTAATAGTGACCTCCACAGTGTCTGTCCCTTTAACATTGACCTCCACAGCAACTTTCCCCCTTAACATTAACATCTACAGTGAACGCCTCTTTAACAGTGACCTCCACAGTGCCCACCTCTTTAACAGTGACCTCCACAGCGCCCTGCCCCTTTAATGCTAGGGCTACACGACATGTGTCGCTCAACATTTTGTCTCACCAATTTTTATAATGATAGGCTATGGTGTCACACTGCAAAATGCTGCGACTGCGACACAACAGTCACAAACAATCCATCCAAGAAGGATAAATGTAGCAGCTTAGTTGAGCCCTATAGGTCGGGAGATTTATTGTTGCGGGACACATGTCTTCTTGTAGCTCTAGCCTAAAGCCTACCTACAGCGTTGAAGAAAAATTGCTGGGTTGTTATGGAAATCTGGAGTAAAATTGTGTGCATGTGGAAACTAAGGGCCTGCAAGTTTATATGGCAGATGGGATATGAAGAGAAAGACCTGCAAGCTTGTATTGGCTAATGTAGGTCATATTTTGGGAATATCTCAGGAATGGTACGTCCTAGAGAGATGAGACCTTCACAGACACCTGACGCACCTGTCTGCCAAATTTGGTGAAGATCGGTTGAGTGGTTTGGTCGCGCTTTAAGAACAGACAGACGTCCAGACAGAAACACATTTATATAATTATAAGAGATTTGCAGAAGGACCCAGCTATTTCATCTACTTCATTTCCGTGTGTCATAAAAAAGATATCAACAGTATCCATCATAACAGTGACCTCTACAGTGCCCGCCCCTTTAAAAGTGACCACCAAAGTGACTGCCCTTTAATAGTGACCTCCACAGTACCCGCCCCTTTAACAGTGACCTCTTCAGGGCACACCACTTAACAGTGGCCTCCTAATTGCCCACCCCTTCAACAGTGACCGCATTTTTAACAGTAACTTCCACAGTGCCCGCCCCTGTAACAGTGATCTCCACAGTGCCCACCACTTTAACAGTGGCCTCCACAGTATATGCCCCTTTAACAGTGACCTCCACAGTGCCCGCTGCTTTGACAGTGATCTCCACAGTGCCCGTCGCTTTAATAGTCACCTCCACAGTGCCCGCCCCTTTAACAGTGACTGCCCCTTTAACAGTGACCTCCACAGTGCCTGCTCCATTAACAGTGAATGCCCCTTTTAACAGTGACCTCCACAGTGCCCACCCCTTTAACAGTAACCTCCACAGTGCCCACCCCTTCAACAGTGAACTCCACAGTGCACGCCCATTTAATAACAGTGACCTCCCCAGCACCTGCCCCTTTAACACAGACCTCCACAGTGCCCGTCCCTTTAAGGCTAGGGCTAACTGACGACATATATCGAACAACATTTTGTCGTACCAATGCCGTGCAACAATTTTTATAATGATAGGTTATGATGTCACACTGTGAAATGCAATATACTGCGACTCTGACATGACAGTCGCAAAAAATCCATCCAAGATGGATGCATGTAGCAGTATAGTTGTGCCCTATGCTTCATGTGACTTATTGTTGTCGTGTAGCCCTAGCCCAAAGCTGACCTAGCCCAAAGCTGATGTTCATAGGACAAAAAAAAAAAAAAATATGGCTCTCAAACTATGGAGACACTAAAACATGATTTTTTTTTTGTTTTAAAAAATGATATTATTGTGTAAAACTTATATAAATAAATAAAAAGTATACATATTATGTATTGCCGCGTCCGTCACAACCTGATCTATAAAAATAACACATGACCTAACCCCTCAGCTGAACACAGCAAAAAAAAAAAAATAATAATTACCTTATCACCTTACACCACAAAAAGTGTAATAGCAAGTGACCAAAATGTCATATGCACCCCAAGATAGTGCCAATCAAACTGCCATCTCATCCCACAAAAAATGAGCCCCTACATAAGACAGTCGCCCAAAAAAAAAAAAAAAACTATGGCTTTCAGAATGTGGAGACAATAAAAAATAATTTTTTTCAAAAATGCTTTATTATGTAAAATGAAACAAAAAAAACCAAATATTTGGCATTGTCGCATCCGTAACAACCTGCTCTATAGAAATAGCACAGAATCTAACCTGTCAGTTCAACGATGTAAATAACAAAAAATAAAAACGGTCCCAAAACAGCTATTTTTTTGCAAATTTTCCATTTTAATCCATTTTTCCAGTAACAAATCAAGGGTTAACAGCCAAACAAAACTCAATATATATTGCCCTGATTCTCTTGGTGACAAGAGAACATATGTCGCCGTAAACTGCTGTATGGCCAAACAGCAGGGCACAGAAGAAAGGGAACGCCATATGGTTTTTGAAAGGCAGATTTTTCTGTACTGGTTTTTTGACACTATGTCCCATTTGAAGCCCCCCTGATGCACCACTACAGTAGAAACTCCAAAAAAGTGACCCCATTTTGGAAACTACGGGATAAGGTGTCAGTTTTGTTGGTACTATTTTAGGGTAAATATGATTTTTGGTTGCTCTATATTACACTTTTTTTGAGACAAGGTAACAAAAAATAGAAATTCTGAAATTTCATCTCCATTTGCCAATAACTCTTGTGGAACACCTAAAGGGTTAACAAAGTTTGTAAAACTGGTTTTGAATACCTTGAGGGGTGTAGTTTCTTAGATAGAGTCACTTTTATGGAGTTTCTACTCTAGGGGAACATCAGGGGGCTTCAAATGGGACATGGTGTCAAAAAACCAGTCCAGCAAAATCTGCCTTCCAAAAACCATATGGCGTTCCCTTCCTTCTGTGCCCTGCAGTTTGGCTATAAAGCAGTTTACGACCACATATGGGGTGTTCGTGCAAACTGCAGAATCGGGGGAACAAATATTAAGTTTTGTTTGGCTATTAACTCTTGCTTTGTTACTGGAAAAAATGGATTAAAATGGAAAATTGTACAAAAAATTGAAATTATGAAATTTTATCTCCATTTGCCATTAACTCTTGTGGAAAACCTAAAGGGTTAATGACGTTTGTAAAATCAGTTTTGAATACCTTGAGGGGTGTAGTTTCTAGAATGGGGTCATTTTTGGGTGTTTTTTTTATGTAAGCCTCACAAAGTGACTTCAGACCTGAACTGCTCCCTAAAAAGTGGGTTTTTGAAAATTTCAGAAAAATTTCAAGATTTGCTTCTAAACTTCTAAGCCTTGTAACGTCCCCAAAAAATAAAATGGCATTCCCAAAATGATCGATACATGAAGTAGACATATGGGGAATGTAAATCAATAACTTTTTTGGCGGTATTACTATGTATTATAGAAGTAGAGAAATTGAAACTTGGAAAATTGCAAATTTTTTAAAATTTTTGGTAAATTTGGTATTTTTTTATAAATAAAAATGAAATTTTTCGACTTCATTTTACCAGTGTCATGAAGAACAATATGTGATGAAAAAACAATCTCAGAATGGCCTGGATAAGAAAAAGCGTTTTAAAGTTATCACCACATAAAGTGACACTGGTCAGATTTTGAAAAATGGCCTGGTCCTTAAGGTGAAATAGGGCCTTGTCCTTAAGGGGTTAAAAGATATCAACAGTATCCCCCATAACAGTGACCCCTACAGGACCGCACCACACTGTCTGCTGAGCTGTGTATCTAATCCTATCCTGTGTGATGCTGTTCGCTGAGCTATGTATCTAATCATATTTGTGTGATACTGTCTGCTGATCTGTGTACCTAATCCTATCCTTTGTAATACTGTCTGCTGAGCTATGTATTTATCTAATCTTATCCTTTGTGATACTGTCTGCTAAACTGTATATCTAATATGCTATTTTGTGTGATACTGCCTGCTGATCTATATATCTAATCCTGTCATGTGTGATACTGTCTGCTGAGCTGTGTATCTAATCCTATATTGTGTGATACTGCCTGCTGACCTGTGTATCTAAACTTATCCTGTGTGATATTGTCTGCTGAGCTGTATATCTAATCCTATTCTGTGTGATACTGTCTGTTCTGTAACTATGTCTATTGTGTGATACTGTCTGCTGATCTGTGTATTTAATCCTATACTGTGTGATAATGTATGTTGACCTGTGTGTCTAATCCTGTCATGTGTGATACTGTCTGTAGATCTGTGTGTCTAATCCTATCATTTGTGATACTGCCTGTTGTGTATCTAAGTCTATTGTGTAATACTGTTTGCTGTGTATCTAAGTCTATTGTGTGATACTGTCTGCTGAGCTGTGCATGTCGTTGTGTAGCCCTAGCCTAAAGCTGACTTACAGCTGAGTTTTTATGGAAACCTGGAGTAAAACAGTGTGTATGTGGAGACTAAGGGACTGCAAGCTCCTATTGGCTGATAAGGGACATGTGACTGTGTGCATGCCAGTTGGGGGGCTTGTATTGGCTAATGCAGGTAATTTTTCGGGAATGTCTCAGGAAAGGTATATCCTAGAGAGCTGAGAGGCGGTCTAAAACCTTCCTGAACAACTGGTGTACCTGTGTGCCAAATTTGATAAAGATCGGTTAAGTCATTTGGTGGTGCATAAAGAACAGACAGACAGAAAGAAACAAATGTTTATATATATAAGATACTAGCAGAAGAACCTGTCTTCGCATGGGTATATATCATCTATTTCATTTCATGTTTCCGTTGTGGCTGTATGAATAGTGATGGGTGCCTGTTCCCCATGCTCCAGTCCAGGATTTTGGAATCTGCCCATGTTCAGGGATGCTATTTAATCTTGTTGCTGGACTTGGGTGTAGCTCACTCTGGGAGAGAGACTGGGAAGGGCCCAGGTAGCTCCAGCCAGGAGGGCTGGGAGCCACTAGGCTGAGGAAGCCTGAGTTTGGGGGGTGTGCGCCTGTGACGCCGAAGGAAGAGAGGTGTCGCAAGGTCAGAGTCAGGAGGACTGCTGGACCCAAACCCCCCAAGGTATTTCACTGCTTCCACCACGAGGACTGGTGGTTTGCATTGGTTGGCAGCAGGGAGGCTGTCGAACCGAAGTGAGTACCGTACAGTGTGAAATGTGTCTTATAGCAGAGTTAGGGAAACATACGTAATATGTTTAGTTAGAGCCTAGCCGGGCCAGTGTTTGTTGTTTTGTACTCTTTGTGTTGTGCTGTGTCTGAAGACTGTCCAATAAATACACTGTTTGGACCTGCAACATGATTAAAAGTGCTAAAGGAGTATTCCCATCACGCCGTTTCATACTTACCTGCTCCCGGCGCTCCATACACTTCCTGGTTTCGGTAGGGGGCGGGCTCCAACTTGAGTGACGTCTTCTCCCAGCCGGGCCGTGAGCTAGACTGATTGCGCATGCGCCCTGGAGACTTTTTCCTGGTGTTGTGCGCTTTCGGGACTGCGTGCGGCCCGGCCGGGAGAAGAGAAGAAATAGTCTGCGCAAGCGCGGCCACCGCGATTCCGGAGAAGTGCGGTGGCCGTAACCAGGGGAGACAGAAGACAACAGTCAGGTAAGTATAACTTTATTTTCTTCTAAGGGGTGGGAAATAGTTAATTAATTATATTTAGTAAAAATGATCACTGTTAAATCATTAACAGATTTAACAGAGATCATTAAGATGGGAATACTCCTTTGATTCTCTGAGAATGACCCCTGAATAAGATAGGATCCCTTACACCGTGTATTGTGCAACGATATCAACATTATCCCCCATAACAGTGACCTCTATAGTACCCGCTCCTTTAATAAAGATCTATACAGTGCCAGCCCCTTTAACAGTGACCTCCACAGTGCCCTCCCCTATAACAGTGCCCTCCACTTTAACAGTTACATCCTCAGTGTGTGCCCCTTTAACAGTAATCTCCACAATGCCCGCCCCTTTAACAGTGATCTCCACAGTGTCTTCCCCTTTAACAGTGACAGCCACAGTCCCCGCCCCTTAAAGACCTTCGCAGTGCCCTCCCCTATAACAGTGCCCGCCACTTTAACATTGATCGCCCCTTTAACAGTGACCTCCATAGGACCTACCCCTTTAATAGTGACCTCCACAGTGTCCACCCCTGTAATATTGACCACCCTTTACCAGTGACTTTCACAGTGCCCGCCCTTTTAACATTTACCAATATTTTTAAAAGTTTCCTTCATAGGGCCACCCCTTTAGCAGTAACGCTTCACAGTGCCCGCACCGTTAATCGTGACTTTCACAGTGCCCGCCCCTTTAACATTGACCTCCACAGTGCCTGGCCCTCTAACATTGACCACCCCTTTAACTCCTTAAGGACATAGGACGTATGGGTACGCCCTAATGTTCGAGTCCTTAAGGACACAGGACGTACCCATACGTCCTAAATTAAATCCTGTATAAAAAAAATAAAAATTGCTAGAAACATGGTTCCTGCTGCGATCGTGCAGCAGGAACCATGTTCATATGCCGAGGGGGGTCCTGTGACCCCCCCCCCCCCCGTATCGGTGATTTCAGACCTGCGGTTTGCAGCGCTTTGCAATGTATCTGATCCCCGCGGTCTACCGCGGGGATCAGATACTTTAAAATGCCGGCAAATGTGTTTTTTTTATTCCTATAACCTTGCGGGCGGTGCGGGAGGCGGTTCGGCAGGCGGTGCGGGGCCCTCTGCCCGCTCCTCCGCTCATTTTCAGGATGGCCGAGCGTGACAAGCAGAGTGTCAGCACATTGCTGACACTCTGCTTGTAACGGCTGACAACCCCTTCCATGCCGCGGTCCGTAGGGACCGCTGTATGGAAGTGGTTAAGAGGGAGGGAGCTGCTGTGGGGGGCTGCTGTGCCTGGGGCTGCCCCCCTAGCTCCAGTCCCTAGCTTCCCTCCCTCCTCATCCTCCGCTGCTCTGTTATAGCAGCGGAGGACGGTAACCATGGCAACAGGACGCCTTCAAAGGCATTCTGCTTGCCATGGTAACAGAAGTCTGATCAGACTAAGTGTCAAGTAAAAAATACAGTACATTATATAATGTACTGTACTGTATTATACAAACACCAGATCCACTGGATCTTCAAGAACCAAGTGGGTCTGGGTCCAAAAAAAATCTTAAAAAAGTGAAAAAAGGTAAAAACAAAAAAACACATTTATCACTAATAAAAAAGAAAACAAAAAAAATACACTACACATGTTATATATCAGCGCTTCCGTAACGACCTGATCTATAAAATGGGTTTGTTACTTTTCCCGTACGGTGAAAGTCATAAAAAAAACCCCCAAAAAACAATGATAAAATTGAAATTTTGCCCACTTCACTTCCCAAAAAAGTTAATAAAAGTGATCAAAAAAGTTGTATCTACACCCAAATGGTACTAATCAAACCGTTACCTCGTCCCGCAAAAAATGATACCTTACCTAAGAAAATCTCCCAAAAAATAAAAAAATTATGGCTCTTAGGCTATGCAGAAACTAAAACATGATTTTTTTTTTGTTTTAAAAATTATATGATTGTGTAAAACCTAAATAAATAAATAAAAAGTAGACATATTATGTATCGCCGCGTCCGTAAGAACCTTAACTATAAAAATAACACATGAACTAACCCCTCAGGTGGACACCGCAAAAAAAATAATAATAATACTGTAAAAAGCAGTTTTTTGTCACCTAACATCACAAAAAGTGTGACAATAAGCGATCAAAAAGTCATATGCACCCCAAAATAGTGCCATTAAAACCGTCATCTCATCCCGCAAAAAATGAGCCCCTACCTAAGACAATTGGACAAAAACTAAAAAAAAACTGACTCTCAGACTATGGAGATACTAAAATAGTTTTTTGTTTGTTTAACAAAGGATATTATAGTGTAAAACCTAAATAAATTAAAAAGAGTAGACATATTAATTATTGCCGCATCCATAAGAATCTGCTCTATAAAAATAACACATGACCTAACCCCTCAGATGAACACAGTCACAAAAATAAAATAAATACGGTCCCAAAACAGCTATTTTTTCCAAATTTTCCATTTTAATCATTTTTTTCCAGTAACAAAGCAAGGGTTAACAGTCAAACAAAACTCTATATTTATTGCCCTGATTCTGTAGTTTACAGAAACACCCCATATGTGGTCGTAAACTGCTTTATGGACAAACGGCAGGGGGCAGAAGGAAAGGAACGCGATATGGTTTTTGGAAGGCAGATTTTGACGGACTGGTTTTTTGACACCATGTCCCATTTGAAGCCCACCTGATGTAACCCTAGAGTAGAAACTCCATAAAAGTGACCCCATATAAGAAACTACACCCCTCAAGGTATTCAAAACTGATTTTACAAACTTTATTAACCCTTTAGGTGTTCCTCAAGAGTTTATGGCAAATGGAGACGAAATTTCAGAATTTCTATTTTTTTATTACCTTGTCTCACAAAACTGTATTATAGAGCAACCAAAAATCATACGTACCCTAAAAATAATACCACCAAAACTGCCACCTTATCCAGTAGTTTCCAAAATGGGTTCACTTTTTTGGAGTTTCTACTCTAGGGGTGCATCAGGGGGGCTTGAAATGGGCCATGGTGTAAATAAACCAGTCCATCAAAGTTTGCCTTCCAAAAACCATATGGCGTTCCCTTCCTTCTGCGCCCTGCCGTTTGGTGATACAGCAGTTTACAACCACATATGGGGTGTTTCTGCAAACTATAGAATCAGGGCTATAAATATTGGGTTATTTTTGGCTGTTAACCCTT
Source organism: Bufotes viridis (assembly GCA_033119425.1). NCBI lineage: Eukaryota > Metazoa > Chordata > Amphibia > Anura > Bufonidae > Bufotes > Bufotes viridis. The sequence continues at coordinate 590,371,096 of CM065589.1, read as the reverse complement.
GCTTTGTTCCTGGAAAAAATGGATTCAAATGGAAAATTTGCCAAAAAAATCGAAATTCTGAAATTTTATGTCCATTTGCCATGAACTCTTGTGGAACACCTAAAGGGTTAATCAGTTTTGAATACCTTGAGGGGTGTAGTTTCTAGAATGGGGTCATTTTTGGGTGGTTTCTTTTATGTAAGCCTCACAAAGTGACTTCAGACCTGAACTGGTCCTTAAAAATTGGGTTTTTTAAATTTTCAGAAAATTTTCAAGATTTGCTTCTAAACTTCAAAGCCTTGTAACGCCCCCAAAAAATAAAATGGCATTCCCAAAATGATCCAAACATGAAGTAGACATTTGGGGAAAGTAAAGTAATAACTATTTTTGGAGGTATTACTATGTATTTTAGAAGTAGAGAAATTGAAACTTGAAAATTAGCAAATTTTTCAAAATTTTGGGTACATTTAGTATTTTTTTTATACAAAAAATTAACTTTTTTGACAAAATGTTACCAGTGTCATGAAGTACAATATGTGACGAAAAAACAATCTCAGAATGGCCTGGATAAGTAAAAGCGTTTTAAAGTTATCACCACATAAAGTGACACTGGTCAGATTTGCAAAAAATGGCCTGGTCCTTAAGGTGAAATAGGGCCGTGTCCTTAAGGGGTTAAAAGTGACCTTCATAGTAGCCGCCCCTTTAACAGTGATCTCCACAGTACCCGTCCCTTTAACGGTGACTTCCACAGTGCCTGCCCCTTTAACAGTGACCTTCTCAGTGCCCATCACTTTAACAGGGACCTTCACAGTGCCCGCCCCTTTAAAAGTGAACTCCACAGTTGCAGTCCCATGCATGTAGCAGTGTAGTTGTGCCATTATATGACATATGACTGAATATTTAAGGACTTGCGAACTGCTAAAACCTGTAATCATAATTAACTAATAAGATATAACTTTTATTCTATTACTATTAAAATCCGTTTTCAACCTTAGTTATATTTATTTATTTATCAAAAAACAATAAACATATAGACGGGATGTATTCCAATAACTCTAGGTAGGTCGAGGGACTGCGATGAGAGTGTTGGGGGAAATGCTAACCCTAGCCTCTCCGTATTTTGATACACCCTACCTAAGAACTGAATGGCTGCCGTTTTTGGTGAATTTCAACAGTCTAGGTCAGTATAGACGAGGCCAACCTCTATCAGGGTCTCCTAGGGAATTCAGGAGGCACGTGACACGGGATTGCCCCTGTCGGGGCGGCCATTCCATTCTTAGGTAGGGTGTATCAAAGCAGGGAGAGGCTAGGGCTAGCATTTCCCCCAACACTCTAATCGCAGTCCCTCGACCTACCTAGAATTATTGGAATACTTCCCGTCTATATGTTTATTGTTTTTTGATAAATATAACTAAGGTTGAAAACGTATTTTAATAGTAATAGAATAAAAGTTATATCTTATTAGTTAATGGTGGTTGTTCAGTGATCTATGTGAATACCTTCTTCGGCCACCAGCATTCTACCTGAGACGGGTGACAGTCTAATCTGTGATTACATGAGAATAATTGTTGATACTTGTAACATAGCGTCAGAGAATGCAACATTGGTATGGCTGGCTTTCTTAGCACACAGACAGACGTAGACAAATGGCTCTTGGAGGCCAATCAAATATACTCAGATAAAGAAATAACATTTTCGAATACACCAACATTATCATTAAAAAATACTTTCAGAGATCTATATGATATAAACAAAGAATATTTAAAAGCGTGGTGGGAAATTCAATGCCTAGACAACTATCCCAATTAATCCGACACCTCGTATTTGTACTGCAGATCTTCCTAAATGGGAACTTAAAGCGACAGCAAGCTCCATCCGTTTTATGCGGCTATTGTTAGAGCAGGAAAGAAGTAACATCGTTGAAATTGAAAAAGGTAAATTATCATTGACTGAACAAGCTCTCAAATTTAAAGATCATATCGACTTTTCGAAAAAATAATATAGAAAAATATAAAACGATAATAACAGAACGTAAACATAGACAATTTGTCAAAGATTTAGTGGAGTTTAGAACAAATACAGCATACAGGTCCTTTCACACTTGCGTTCTGAGGATCCGGCAGGCACTTCCGTCCCGCCGGATCCGTCAGAACGCAAATCGCCTGAAGCATTAAAAGACTGATCGGGATCCTGATCAGTCTTCGAATTGCTTTCAGGTTACTATGGCAGCCAGGACGCTATTAAAGTCCTGGTTGCCATAGTAGGAGCGGGGAGCGGGGGAGCGGTATACTTACAGTCCGTGCAGCTCCCGGGGCACTCCTGAATGATGTCAGAGCGCCCCATGCCCATGGATCACGTGATCCATGCGTTCACGTGATCCATGCATGGGGGGCGATCTGACGTCACCCTGGAGCGCCCCGGGATCCGCACGGATGGTAAGTATACTGCTCCCCCGCTCCCCACTACATTTTACCATGGCAACCAGGACTTTAGCGTCCTGGCTGCCATGGTAACAATTGAGAAAAAGCTAAATGTCGCATCCGGCGATGCGCCGAAACGACGTTTAGCTTAAGGCCGGATCCGGATTAATGCCTTTCAAAGCGCAGCATGCTGCGGTATTTGCTGCGTCCAAAAAACGTTCCGGTCCTGAACTGAAGACATCCTGATGCATCCTGAACGGATTTCTCTCCATTCAGAATGGATCTCTATGCCGGAAAACAAAAACGCCAGTGTGAAAGGACCCTTAAACTCCAAGAATTCTGTAACTGAAACCTCGACTTCAGAAGGAGAGAGCTCGGATCTAGAACTAAATACATATCAACAATCCCGGTCCAACACTAGGAGAATTTGGAGGGGAAGGGGATGATTCAGGGGTAGAAATCGCTACTCCACCTCTAAATCAGGGAGGGGCTCCTATCCATCGATACCCCCAACTACACAATGGCAACCACAGGTAGTAACCACAAACCAGGGAGGCCCAATAGAACCAAGAACATCAAATGTACCCAGCAGAGAAGAGTTGTCCTCCTCTATCTCATCAGCCTCTTCACCTTGTTTCAGGTCAAGCCAAAATTCTCAAAGTTTTTTAGAACAAGGCCTTCAAAATACCGATATGCTGAGGGATTGGCAAGCAACACAACATTAAAATAAATAAATACGTCAGATAATAATAACTCAGGGTAACCCCTGACAAATTTATTATCCATATCTCATCATGTAGTATTATTGCTAAGAAAGGGACTCACATTCGTTCCCACAACACAATTTAGCTCTTTTAACTGGATTAAAGACCTACAGCTCTTCACGAGAAAGCTGCATTGGCACAAATTCTTTGCCACAATTGACAAGAAAAGATGTTCTAAACTAGGTCTAGATAGGGCAGACTTAGAAGGATACCATAATCTAATCGACCTTCTTGATGAGAATGAATGATCAGCTGGACGTGGCCCTTTCACCTCTCTGAGAAATAAAAGTACCAAAATGCCACCTAAAACATTTAACAATGTCAACATTGACTTGTTCTTAAGACTTGTCACAAAAGAACTTGAACAAATTGAACCTAACATCACTAGAAAGAACTATACACATGAGGAAATGGTGGCTCTAAAAATACTGAGTCAGGACAAAAATCTGGTGGTGAAACCATCTGACAAAGGTGGCAATATTGTGATTCTCTCCCTTCAACAATACAGACTGATGTGTCAGACCTTACTGGATGACAAAATACATTATGAAATTTTAAAAACGGATCCCACTAATATGTACTCAGTAGAACTATCCCAGATACTTCAAGAGGATCTAGCAAATAAGTTGATAGATCAGAAAGAATTTGAATTTCTTCTACCTAAACATCCTAGGGTGGCGACTTTTTATGGATTACCAAAGATACACAAGGGGTTTACCCCTTTAAAAGGACACCCCATTGTATCTGGAATAGATAGTCTGACACATCAGGCGGGGACATACATAGATCATATCCTCCGTCCTTTTGTGTTGGCTCTGCCGTCTTTCCTTAGAGACACCACGGACTTATTGAAACAGGTAGAGGAAATTAGTATTGAATCAGACTGCTTATTTGCCTCCATAGATGTAGAGGCACTCTACACGTCCATTCCCCATAACAAGGGATTAGCAGCAGCCAAGATCTTCCTAGATTCTAGATCTCAGGATTTATATCCACATAACCAATTTGTTCTACACCTCCTTAACTTTGTTTTAACTTACAATTATTTTGTCTTTGAAAACCGCTTCTTCCACCAGCTCAAGGGCACAGCCATGGGGAGTCCATGTGCGCCAACGTATGCCAACTTGCTCCTGGGCTGGTGGGAGGACAAGATAGTTTTCTCTGAATCCATGAACCATTGGACCAAATTTGTCACACTATGGTCCAGGTTCAAAGATGACATCTTACTCCTATGGTCAGGTACTGTGAACCAGTTCAAGGAATTCATGGATGTCCTTAACTGCAACCACATTGGGTTATACTTCACCCATGAAATTCATAGAGACAGTATACATTTTTTGGACGTACGCCTTGAAAGAGACAAAAACAATTATGTAAGAACTACCCTCTTCCGCAAAAAGACCTCAACAAATAGCTTATTGAGGTGGGAAAGCTTTCACCCAAAAACACTGCGAAGGTGCATACCTAAGGGGCAGTTCCTCAGACTGCGGAGGAATAGCTCCAACCAAAAAGATTTTATGCAGGAGTCATCAAAATTATTTGCTCGGTTTAAAGATAGAGGTTACCCGGATTCATGCCTCTATGAGGCCTGGAACTGGGCGCATAAAAAAGAGCAAAAAGATCTACTTCAATTCTCAGCGATTAAAAATGAGGAGAGCAATAGGACTATTAGGATAATAGGGACATTCGATACAGAATCCCATAAAATCTGCAACATCCTGAATCGATACTGGTCCTTACTAAAATTTGATCCTGATCTAACGGATGCTTTACACGAGAATCCAGCCATAACATTTAGGCGAGGATGAAGCATCGGCAATACCATTGTTCACAGCCATCTAGAAACACCTAAAATGGAAACGTGGCTGTCACGCAGACAATCTGGAACTCTTAAATGCGGCCGGTGCAAAGCGTGTCGATATATCGATACAACTAAGATTTTCTCCAACACTATGGAAACCAAAACATTTTATATTCGCAGTTTTGCCAATTGTAACACATCCTTGGTGGTTTACATGGCCTGGTGCGAATGCGGTTTAAAATATATTGGGAAAACAAAAAGGGCTGTTAAAAAACGTATTCTAGAACACATTGGCGACATCTGTAACAATCAAGATAAACCATTGGTGCGCCATGTCCGCACACAGCATGGGAATAGTGTTGAGCGAACAGTTCGAGAATAGTTCGGGTTCGTACCGAATTTTGGGGTGTTCGGGACACGCACCCGAACCCGAACATTTTCAAAAAAGTTCGGGTTCGTTGTTCGGCAATTTCTTCCCGCTTTCTGAAGGGCTGCACAGCAGCCAATCAGCTAGCGTTTTACTTCTTGCCCTAAGAGCCCGTCACAGCCATGCCTACTAATGGCATGGCTGTAATTGGCCAAGTGCAGCATGTGACCCAGCCTCTATTTGAGCTGGAGTCACGTAGCGCCGCACGTCACACTGCTCTGATTAGTGTAGGGAGAGGACGCAGCTTCTGTGAGGGTGAGATTAGGCAGGGAAAAGTCAGTAAAAGCACCTAATGAAGTGATTGATCTACAGCTGTGAATGATTCAACTTCTGCTAGTTACTTGCTCACTGGTTTTTAGGCTGCATAGAGGGTTTTTCTTTCACTTTATTTATGGGGTGATCGGCGGCCATTTTGTGACTTGTGGTGCACCAGAACAAGCTGCCACTAAGTCCATCAATCCATCAATACTATTTTTTATTTTTTTTTTGCTATATCCTACATCAGGGGCTTAGCTGTGCTTATTGTCACCCCTAGAAACTCAGGATAGCAATTTCTATATTTTATTAAGGGGTTAAATACAATTGCCAAAATACCAATCCCCTAAATCTGGTGTCCCAGCACTGGCTGGCAAACTATAATAGTGTCCGCAAAAACATATATTTTGTTCTGGGGTGAAATTCAATTGCCAAAATAGCAATACCATAAATCTGGTGTCCCAGCTGTTGCAGGCCAAGATTCATAGTGTCCGCCAAAACATATATTTTGTTCTGGGGTAAAATTCAATTGCCAAAATAGCTGTAACAATTGCAGTTGGCAGCCGCCAGCATGCAGTGCGTCCGACTACGTACCTCAGTCGAGCTGCACGCGGGGCTCCTCCTCTTTGCTGCAGGCTCCGGACCCGCTTTCCTGCGCTGTCGCAGGCTACGACAGCTTCTGTTGTATCTTGTAGGAGCCGCAGGCGTCCTGGTACCTTAAGGGTTAATGCACGCCCCTTATTCCGCCCTCTCTTTAATCCTGGCCAGGCACCACCTTTATAAGGGTGCTTCCCCCTTCCTGCAATGCCTGAGCAATATTGTACTTCCTACAGCTAAGGCTCCTGTTGTTCCTGCATTCGATATCCTGTTTATGACCTCTGCCTGTATCCTGACCTCGTCTCTGCTTGATCCTCTTGTACCTCTAAGCTCTCAAGTTAAAGACCCGGACTGTCGACCACGCCTCTGTCTGCTGTGCAGATCGTTACACCAGCTCCACCTGGACTAACTCAGCTCTGCTATTCTCACAGCATTAGCTCTGCTATACCACTTGTTCAGCTCAGCATTATCCGGCGGCTGTCTGCTATATTCCCGGTGCTAGCATCGGGGCTTTCTGGCCAGCCCGGCCAGCTGCCACTTAACCGGGACAACTCTTGTGGTAGCGACCTGGTGTCTCCCCTGCAGCTGAGTCCAGCTTCCGCATCCTGGAGCGGGATAAAGGGTGAAAACCAGGGGAACACTTAGTCTCCGCTCCCAAGTTTTGCCCAAAGCCAAACCGGTAAGTGGCACAGCGGGTCCACACCCATTGATCCGCTACAGTTTGCTCAGGCCATGGACCCCACTGGCAAGCCCAAGCCTGTGGTACAAGATTGAACGCCAAGAAGTCCTGCTGCAGTATCTGAACACAATTTCTGCACGTCTGGACGCTCTACCCACTACTGCTCCTGCGGCACTACAGGTCTCAGCAACTCCTGCTAATTCCGTTGCATCGTCTGCATACCAGGGCACGTCTGCTGTCCAACTTCCCTTGCCTCCATGTTTCAGCAGTGAGTCAAAGGCCTGCAGAGGGTTCCTGAATCAATGCTTGATCCACTTTGAGCTACATGGAGACAAGTTCCAGTCTGACCAAGCAAAGGTGGCTTTCATTGTATCTCTGCTTTCTGGAGAAGTTCTTGCTTGAGCTAATCCTATATGGGAGCAAAGCGGACCCGAGACTGCAAGCCTACAGACCTTCTTAGCTGTTTTCCGTACAGTATTTGAGGAACCTGGCCGTGCCTCGTCTGCAGCTTCTGCTCTTCTTCGTCTGCGTCAAGCCGCTAGGACAGTGGGCCAATACGCAATCCAGTTCCGTACACTGGCCACAGAACTGTCCTGGAATAATGAAGCTCAACAAGCCGTATTCTTGGAGGGTCTGTGTGACCGCATTAAAGACGAACTAGCGGGAAGGGACCTCCCTGGCTCTCTGGATACTTTGATCACGTTGGCCACACGCATGGACGTGCGGTTTCGTGAACGTTTTTCTCAAGCCGCAAGGATGAAGCAGACGTCTAAACTCGCACCTGTCTTCCAGAGGACTGTTCAGACTCCTGCTGCGATTCAGTCTGAAGAGCCTATGCAGGTGGATCGCCTGAAGCTCTCTGATCAGGAGCGCCAGAGACGGCGAGCAGAGAACTTGTGCCTCTACTGCGTTGGAAAAGAACATGTTGTTCATACCTGCTCCCAGAAGGCGGAAAACTTGAGCGCCTAGGCTCATTGGGAGAAGTGACCCAAAGTGAAAAAGACAATTCTCCCAAACTTCTTATCCCTGTAATGGTGTCTGCTGGGAAAACCAGTAAATCGGTACCTGTCTTCCTGGATTCTGGCGCTGCCGGGAACTTTGTTAATCAAGCCCTGGTGACCCAGTGCCAGCTTTCCACTACCCGTCTGTCGAAGCCTCTGGTGGCAACGATTGTTAATGGACAAACCTTTCCCAAACCTATTCAGTTCATCACGGCTTCTGTGAAACTCCAAGTCGGGGTGCTACATTCTGAAGAAATCTCCTTCTATGTCCTGCCAGATTCCACGGACCCATTGATTCTGGGATTGCCCTGGCTACAGCAACATTCTCCCGTCTTAGACTGGCGAAAGGGGGATATTCTCCGCTGGGGTCCTCAGTGCCAAACCTCCTGCCTGTCGATGGTCCACCCAATGTCTCCTCGTCCGGTTCCTGTGAACCTGCCTGGTCTGCCTCCGCAATTTGCATCCTTTGGAGATGTTTTCTGTAAGAAGAAGGCAGAGACTTTACCACCTCATCGGACTTATGACTGCCCGATCGATCTTCTACCTGGGACTTCTCCTCCTCGTGGAAGGGTTTATCCTTTATCCCTGCCTGAGACACAGGCTATGGCCGAGTATATTAAGGAGAACCTGGAGAGGGGGTTTATCCGGAAGTCTACCTCGCCGGCTGGAGCCGGTTTCTTCTTCGTGTCCAAGAAAGACAGGTCACTCCGTCCATGCATAGATTATCGTGGACTGAACAAGATCACAGTCAAGAACAAGTATCCTCTGCCCCTGATGTCTGAATTGTTTGACCGTATCCGAGGCAATCTGCATATAACCTGATCCGAATCCGTCAAGGCGACTAATGGAAGACGGCATTCAATACCCGTGATGGCCACTATGAGTACTTGGTTATGCCGTTCGGCCTTTGCAACGCTCCTGCAGTCTTCCGAGAATTTGTAAATGACATCTTCCGGGACCTGTTATACAAGTGTGTAGTAGTGTATATCGACTATATTCTCATTTATTCTACCGACTTGTCCGCTCACCGGAGACAAGTGCGCCTGGTTCTGCAGCGCCTAAGGGAGAATGGTCTGTTAGCCAAGCTCGAAAAGTGTGTCTTTGAGCAGTCTTCCTTACCCTTTCTGGGATACATTGTTTCCTGCACTGGTCTGCAAATTGACCCCGACAAGATCTCTGCCATCCAGAATTGGCCCCGTCCTCAAGGTCTCCGTGCCATTCAAAGATTTCTGGGATTTGCCAACTTCTATAGGCAATTCATTCCAAACTTCTCTTCTCTCACAGCCCCTATTTCTGCGCTGACTAAGAAAGAGGCGGATGCAAAGAAATGGACCCCTGAAGCAGAGTCTGCATTCTGACAACTCAAAGATTGCTTTGCTGCTTCTCCTGTCCTCCGTCATCAAGACTCTTCTAAACAGTTCTTCCTAGAAGTGGATGCTTCATCTATTGGTGCAGGTGCAGTCTTGCTACAGAAGACCTCCAAAGGGAAATTTGTCTCGTGTGGTTTCTTCTCCAAGCTCTTCTCTTCTGCAGAAAGAAACTACTCCATCGGTGATAGAGAACTGCTTGCTATCAAGATGGCCTTGGAAGAATGGAGATACTTTCTGGAGGGGGCTTTGCATCCAGTGGTTATATACACTGACCACAAGAATCTGACTTATCTGCAGTCTGCACAACGTCTTAATCCACGTCAGGCTCGATGGGCACTCTTCTTTGCCCGATTCAATTTCCCTCTGCATTTTCGACAGATGCGCTCGTTATGGATTTCAGGTGCGTTCACACTACAAAAGCTTTCTGTTGCACCATACAGACCAGCCTTCTGACGAAGCCATTTTTAGGCGAAACGGGCATCGAGGTGGTCGGTGGTGCCTGGTCTAGCAGTTCCCTCACTATGGGTAATTATACTATATGTTTGAAGTAGCCATCTTATTGCCTTTAATGATACTTTGTTTGGGGTTAATTTTTGTTACATGGTTCAGTCCATTTGGGTGGTGCATCGCCCACTATATTTAGTGGGTTGTGTTTATATTCATGTGCACCATTGTTTTCCCGGCTAACTAGTTCAGCAGCCGGGTTATTTAGTTTGCTGACCCTATATCATACCTGCCCCTGGGTATATTTACAAAGGTTTTTCATGTGTGTTGTCTTGTATTTCATTTGACAACTTCTTTCGGTGGCGTATTTATTACTTATATTGCCCTTTGGTTTGTGGTATCACCTACCCAGCCACCAGTCTCCGGGTAGTGCCCTATATTGTTACTGGGCCTTAGTGGATGGTCTGTCCTGTTTGTATAATTTTTTGTAACCAATAAACGTTTGATACATGTATTTTAAATGCAACTCTGATCCCTCTCTTTTTTGCACTGGTGGTTGCGCAATATTGGTTTTGATGAACTACGTCATCCAGGTCCGCGCCCGTTTAAAAGAGCGCACTGTGTGCAGTTATATTGGCATCCCTCTATCCATGGGGACAGTCTAGGTCAGTATAGACGAGGCCAACCTCTATCAGGGTCTCCTAGGGAATTCAGGAGGCACGTGACACGGGATCGCCCCTATCGGGGCGGCCATTCCGTTCTTAGGTAGGGTGTATCAAAATAGGGAGAGGCTAGGGTTAGCATTTCCCCCAACACTCTCATCGCAGTCCCTCGACCTACCTAGAGTTATCGAAATACATCCCGTCTATATGTTTATTGTTGTTTGATAAATAAATAAATATAACTAAGGTTGAAAACGGATTTTAATAGTAATAGAATAAAAGATATATCTTATTAGTTAATGGTGGTTGTTCAATGATCTATGTGAATACCTTTTCGGCCACCAGCAATCTACCTGAGACGGATGACAGTCTAATCTGTGATTACATAAAACCTGTGATCAGTTGTTATGGCAACCTGGAGTAGGACCCACAAGCTTCTATTTGCTGATAATGGACATGTGACCATGTAAATGGCACTACGGATTTAAGCGAAAGGCTTGCTGGCTTCTATATTCTAATGCAGGTTATTTTTTGAGAATATCTCAGGAAAGGTAGGTCCTAGAGAGCTGGAACCCGGTCTAAAACCTTCCCGGACACCTGATGTACCTGTGTGCCAAATTTTGTGAAGATCCTATCCTGTGTGCTACTGTCTGCAGAGCTGTGTATCTAATATCCTATCCTATGTGATGCTGTCTGCTGAGCTTTGTATCTAATCCTATTTTGTGTTATACTGTCTGCTGAGCTGTGTATCTAATCCTACCCTGTGTGATTCTGTCTGCTGAGCTGTGTATCAAATCCTACCCTGTGTGATACTGTCTGCTGAGCTTTGTATCTAATCCTATTTTGTGTTATACTGTCTGCTGAGCTGTGTATCTAATCCTTTCCTGTGTGATACTGTCTGCTGAGCTGTGTATCTAATCCTATCATGTGTGATACTGTCTGCTGAGCTATGTATCTAATATTATGTTGTGTGATACTCTCTTTTGAGCTGTGTATCTAATCCTATCCTGTGTGATACTGTCTGCTGAGCTGTGTATCTAATATTCTATGCTGCATGATACTGCCAGCTGAACTGTGTATCTAATTCTGACACATAATATGACTGATAATTTAAGAACGTGTGAACTGCTGAAACCTGTGATCAGTTGTTATGGGAACCTGGAGTAGGACCTGCAAGCTTCTATTGGCTGATAAGGGACATGTGACCATATAGATGGCAGTTTGGATATGAATAGAAAACCTTGCAGGCTTGTATTGGCTAATGCAGGTAATTTTTTGGGTATATCTCAGAAACGGCATGTCCTAGAAAGCTAAGACCAGGTCTAAAACCTCCCGGACACCTGATGTAATCGTGTGACAAATTTGGTGAATATCGGTCCAGTCGTTTGGTCGCGCATATAGATCGACCAGACAGACAGACAGACAGAAACTCATTTATAGATAAATATATATATGAGACTAGCAGAAGGACCCAGCTTCACACGGATATATTTAATCTATTTCATGTCATGTTTCCATAAAAATATATGTCATAAAAATATATCTCTACAGCACCCCGCCACACTGTCTGCTGAGCTGTGTATCTATTCCTGCCCTGTGTGATACTGTCTGCTGAGCTGTGTATCTAATCCTATCCTGCGTGATACTGTCTTCTGAGGTGTGTATCTAATCTTATGTTGTGTGATACTGTCTGCTGAACTGTGTATCTAATCATATCCTATCTGCTGCGCTGTGTACCTGTAGTTGATTTTTAACTTTATTTTTTCAATCCCTGTTGGATAAGCTGGATTGGATGTGGCCTCATTGGATCATGGGCGTGTTCTTTTGAATAGCTCACTCTAAGACAGCAGCACTGTTCTGTCTGAATGTGAGCTGCATGGAGAAAGTCACCGTCCCTCCCACCTCTAGAAGGGAGGGGCGTGGCCTAACAGAATTGGAGGCATGGCCTTTTAACAGCTCACCCTAAGACAGCAGCCCTGCCCTCTCTGAGTGTGAGCTGCAGAGAGAAACTCACCATCCCTCCCACCTCTGCAGCTGACAGAAGTTGATTTTTAACTTCATTTTGTCAATCCCCGTCGGCTGTGGAGGGGGGAGGGGGTGTGGCCTAAAAGTATCGGGGGGTGGCTTAGCGGGACCTAGTAGATGATTTATAACTTTATTTTTTTTAATCCCTGTTGGCTGAGCGGGAGGGGGCATGTCCTTTTGAACAGCTCATTCAAAGAAAGGGGTTTTAAGGGTGACTTGAATGGCCACCCTACTTGTCCCCTGAACTGTGACCTCCACAGCACTCTGCTCCCTTAACAGTGTCATCCACAGCGCCCTGCCCCTTTAAAGCTGACTTACAGCAGTGAAGAGAAATAGCTGAGTTGTTATGGAAACCTCAGGAAATAAGGTACTAAGTGCTATTAGGCCCTGGCTTTACTTCAATAACGATTATCCTGCTGACAGATTTCCTTTAAAACTCATCTACAGCAGGGAACATGGCTGGGTTGTTATGGTTACCTGGAGTAAAACTGTGTGTATGGAGATGAACTGCCAGCGAGCTTCTATTGGCTGATAAGGGTCATGTGACCGTGTAAATGGCAGTTTGGATTTATGGAAGTGAAAGGCTTGCTGGCTTCTATTGGCTAATGCAGGTCATTTTTTGGGAATATCTCAGGAAAGGTAAGTCCTAGAGAGCTGAGACCCGGTCTAAAACCTTCCCAGACACCTGATGTACACATGTCCCAAATTTGGTGAAGATCGGTCCAGTCGTTTGGTCGTACATAACGAATGTCTAGACAGACAGAAATTCATTTTTATATATATAAGAGATAGATGGTTCCTTCAGTCATGGCTATCATACAAGTACTCAGCGTATCCCACTCACCTTGTATTTATATTCAGCTGCTGAAATCCTGTGTTTCCCATGATTATGAAGAGCCATATCTATATCATGTAAAGCCCGAGCCATCAGTAAGACTGCCATATACACTTGGAAAGGGGTAAAGTCTTCAGGAAAATAAAAATAATCATCTGGAAATCTCTCCTCTCCTGAGCAGTTATGGAAAGGAAAGGCATATGTTCTTGGCATAAGGAAGTTCTTTAATTTATTTCTTGAAAAACATTGGAATACAGCCATCGAAATATCTTCCAACAAAAGATCCGAAGGTCGATCAGAAAATTCTATTTTAGAAAAATACTCCTGCATCCCAGTAATATTGTATCTGAGAGGTGAAAACACCAAACTACAATTAGCAGGAACTTTTACTCGCTTATATAAAAGCTCTATAGCATGTGACCATGAAACTGGAAGAATAAGAGTCTTGTTACTCAGAACATCAGCTGCACTGTACAAAAACGTAATGTAAGTCGCACTATGGGTGCCACAAATAATAATAACATCAGTGGACGATGTCTGTAAAGCTACTGGGACATGCTCATAAGTACACGCAGATACAAGAATGCTGAACTCCACACAAATCTGATGATGTGTAAACTTCTTGATTAACAGCTGTAACTCCTGCCGTCCACTGTCATCATCTGATGTGATGATCCCAACCCAATTCCACTGGAATCTCTCCAGTAGCTTCACCAATGCTGAATATTGTATCTGGTCATCGGGGACTGTTCGAAAAACATTTGGGTAAAGCCTTTTATCACTTAGAAGAGGATCTCTTGCCCCATAACTGATCTAGGATAAAACAAGCAATAGTCGTCTCCATACTGTATGAGAAAATTGGATTGTGGGTTAACACTTCTATGAGGGGTATTCAATAAGTAATCTACCTGAATATGAAAACAACATTTTCAGAGAAATTTGAACTTGCTACTTTTCAATGTCATCCCCCTTGACACTTATTCCACGTTGCCTCCAGAATAGAAGAAGACTTCCTGTTCCTGAAGGAAACTTGTTACGGCCTCTTTGACTGCATTATCATCAGTCGGCATGAGCGAACCTGGACCGGAATGTTCGTACCAACCGTTACGGTGTCCGGGCACCCGAACAAGGACTTTCATCACTGCACCAAGTCTGCACATCACTGATGTCATCCTCACCAGTCTCGGGACCACCTACCTGACCGCTTGCAACAAGAGATCCCACACGACTCATTGTCGCTACTTGCCTGCCTACTGGAGGAGGCATCGGACCTCTCCTCCTCACCTGTCTGTTGGACATACTGTACTGTAACATTAACTAAGGGTAAAGGAGCAATAGTATCATTCTGCAATTGTGCACCAACTCCCCAACTACTGATTGACGCATCAAATTAAGTCTAAAATAATGTGAACACTCTAAAATCTGTAGAATTAGGCCGCAGTTTTACACCAACTCCTGAACTACTAATTGACGCATCAAATTAGGTGTAAAAGAATTTGACGATCCTAAAAAGGGTGTAGTATCAGGCCGCAGTTTCGCACCAGCTCTGCAACTACTGGATGACGCATTGAATTAAGTGTTAAAGAATTTGAACCCCCTAAAATCAGTAGCATCAGGACACAGTTTTACACCAACTCCTGAACTACTGATTAATGCGACAAATTAAGTGTAAAAGAATTTGAACACCCTAAAAGTGTGTAGAGAAGTGTTCTGCTTCGGAAAAAAAGGTGGCCTCGGCGGCTAACCCTTTTCAGGTTATCTATTCTCGGCTTGTTTTGTTTTTCCCCTTAAACCCGAGGAGCGTGCTTTTTTTATCACATTTGGAGGAGTGCTGCGTTCTTTTCTATGGATATATGCAGCTCTTGGACATGAGCGGACGCGTGCACCGTATGGTTAAGTGGAGTGCTGCCTGATCTATTTGGAATATATATATATATATATATATATATATACAGAGAGAGAGAGAGAGAGAGAGATAAGGTTGTTTTCTGCATTAAATCAGAGGGAGGGATAATGCCAAAATAATGTCAGGCATATTTGTGAGATTATTCAGCTGCCCTTGATAAAATCACTCATGGTTTGTTATGTAGACCCATAGGTGCAGCTGGTTACTAGAGATGGCCCGAACTATCCGCCGGCGAACAGTTCCCGGCGAACATAGCTTGTTCGCGTTCGCCGCAGCCGGCGAACACATGCGATGTTCGGTCCGCCCCCTATACATCATCATTGAGCAAACTTTGACCCTGTACCTCACAGTCAGCAGACACATTCCAGCCAATCAGCAGCATACCCTGCCTCCCAGACCCTCCCATCTCCTGAACAGCATGCATTTTAGATTCATTCGGAATTTGCAGTCTTAGTGAGAGGAGGTAGAGTGTAGTTGCTGCTGATTTAATAGGGAAATCGATAGCTAGGCTAGTGAATTCAGTGTCCACTCCAGTCCTGAAAGACTCATCTGATCTCTGCTGTAAGGACAGCGTCCTGACAGCACCCCAAAAAGCCCTTTTTAGGGCTGCAACATTAGTCTGTTTTTTTTTTCTCCATATACATATTGCAGTTGCCTGGCCTGCCTGTGTGTGAGGAGCTGCAGGCCCACAGACTGTAGTGTGCCCACTGCCAGTGCCCACCCCTGTCATCCCATGTGGCACAGGACTTTGCATAAAAAAAAAAGGCATTTAATTTCTACACTTTAATCTAAGGTTAGTTGCCTGCCAGTGTGTGTCAGGATGACTTCCACTGACTGTAGTGTGCCCACTGCCAGTGCCCACCACTCATACTGGCTGGCACAAGACTTTGCATAAAAAAAGGCTTTTAATTTTTACACTTTAGTGTAATTTCAGCTGCTTGCCTGCTGCTAGTGTGTGTCAGGCCGACTTCCACTGACTGTAGTGTGCCCACTGCCAGTGCCCACCCCTGTCATCCTGTGTGGCACAGGACTTTGCATCAAAAAAAGGCATTTAATTTTTACACTTTAGTGTAATTTCAGTTGCTTGCCTGCTGCTAGTGTGTGTCAGGCCGACTTCCACTGACTGTAGTGTGCCCACTGCCAGTGCCCACCCCTGTCATCCCGTGTGGCACAGGACTTTGTATCAAAAAAGGCATTTCATTTTTACACTTTAGTGTAATTTCAGCTGCTTGCCTGCTGCTAGTGTGTGTCAGGCCCACTTCCACTGACTGTAGTGTGCCCACTGCCAGTGCCCACCCCTGTCATCCCGTGTGGCACAGGACTTTGTATCAAAAAGGCATTTCATTTTTACACTTTAGTGTAATTTCAGCTGCTTGCCTGCTGCTAGTGTGTGTCAGGCCGACTTCCACTGACTGTAGTGTGCCCACTGCCAGTGCCCACCTCTGTCATCCCGTGTGGCACAGGACTTTGCATCAAAAAAAGGCATTTCATTTTTACACTTTAGTGTCATTTCAGTTGCTTGCCTGCTGCTAGTGTGTGTCAGGCCGACTTCCACTGACTGTAGTGTGCCCACTGCCAGTGCCCACCCTGTCATCCGGTGGCATAGGACTTTGTATCAATGCAGTGTGCCCTGCCAGTGCCACCCTGTCATCCGTGGCACAGGACTTTGTATCAAAAAGGCATTTCATTTTTACACTTTAGTGTAATTTCAGTTGCTTGCCTGCTGCTAGTGTGTGTCAGGCCGACTTCCACTGACTGTAGTGTGCCCACTGCCAGTGCCCACCTCTGTCATCCCGTGTGGCACAGGACTTTGTATCAAAAAAAGGCATTTCATTTTTACACTTTAGTGTCATTTCAGTTGCTTGCCTGCCATGCTGCAGTGTGTAGGCATTTCATTTTACACTTTAGTGTAATTTCAGTTGCTTGCCTGCTGCTAGTGTGTGTCGACGACTTCCACTGACTATAGTGTGCTTACTGCCAGTGCCACAGTTGGTTGGTTGACAGGACTTGTGTCGAGAACTCGTTTAAGCGATTGTGGAACAGGTTGCGTAGGTGTGGGCCGCTTACATCTACTGTAGTGTGCCCTGCCAGTGCCAACCACTATTACCGGGTGGCACAGTAGCTTGCCGATAAATAAGGCATTTAATTTTTAGACAGTAGTCTAAATTCAGTTGCTTGCCTGCTGCTAGTGTGTGTCAGGCCGACTTCCACTGACTGTAGTGTGCCCACTGCCAGTGCCCACCCCTGTCATCCCGTGTGGCACAGGACTTTGTATCAAAAAAGGCATTTCATTTTTACACTTTAGTGTAATTTCAGTTGCTTGCCTGCTGCTAGTGTGTGTCAGGCCCACTTCCACTGACTGTAGTGTGCCCACTGCCAGTGCCCACCCCTGTCATCCCGTGTGGCACAGGACTTTGCATCAAAAAAAGGCATTTCATTTTTACACTTTAGTGTAATTTCAGTTGCTTGCCTGCTGCTAGTGTGTGTCAGGCCGACTTCCACTGACTGTAGTGTGCCCACTGCCAGTGCCCACCTCTGTCATCCCGTGTGGCACAGGACTTTGTATCAAAATAAGGCATTTCATTTTTACACTTTAGTGTCATTTCAGTTGCTTGCCTGCTGCCAGTGTGTGTCAGGCCCACTTCCACCTACTGTAGTGTGCCCACTGCCAGTGCCAACCACTGATACCGGGTGGCACAGTAGCTTGCCGATAAATAAGGCATTTAATTTTTAGACAGTAGTCTAAATTCAGTTGCTTGCCTGCTGCCAGTGTGTGTCAGGCCCACTTCCACAGACTGTAGTGTGCCCACTGCCCGTGCCAACCACTGATACCGGGTGGCACAGTAGCTTGCCGATAAATAAGGCATTTCATTTTTAGACAGTAGTCTAAATTCAGTTGTTTGCCTGCTGCCAGTGTGTGTCAGGCCCACTTCCACAGACTGTAGTGTGCCCACTGCCAGTGCCAACCACTGATACCGGGTGGCACAGTAGCTTGCCGATAAATAAGGCATTTCATTTTTACACAGTCTAATTTCAGTTGCTTGCCTGCTGCCAGTGTGTGTCAGGCCCACTTCCACTGACTGTAGTGTGCCCACTGCCAGTGCAAACCACTGATACCAGGTGGCACAGTACCTTGCCGATAAATAAGGCATTTCATTTTTACACAGTCTAATTTCAGTTGCTTGCCTGCTGCCAGTGTGTGTCAGGCCCACTGCCAGTGCCAACCACTGATACCGGGTGGCACAGTAGCTTGCCGATAAATAAGGCATTTAATTTTTACACAGTCTAATTTCAGTTGCTTGCCTGCTGCCAGTGTGTGTCAGGCCCACTTCCACTGACTGTAGTGTGCCCACTGCCAGTGCCAACCACTGATACCGGGTGGCACAGTAACTTGCCGATAAATAAGGCATTTCATTTTTAGACAGTAGTCTAAATTCAGTTGCTTGCCTGCTGCCAGTGTGTGTCAGGCCCACTTCCACAGACTGTAGTGTACCCACTGCCAGTGCCAACCACTGATACCGGCTGGCACAGTAGCTTGCCGATAAATAAGGCATTTCATTTTTAGACAGTAGTCTAATTTCAGTTGTTTGCCTGCTGCCAGTGTGTGTCAGGCCCACTTCCACCTACTGTAGTGTGCCCACTGCCAGTGCCAACCACTGATACCGGGTGGCACAGTAGCTTGCCGATAAATAAGGCATTTAATTTTTAGACAGTAGTCTAAATTCAGTTGCTTGCCTGCTGCCAGTGTGTGTCAGGCCCACTTCCA
The DNA here is from genome assembly GCA_033119425.1 of Bufotes viridis. NCBI lineage: Eukaryota > Metazoa > Chordata > Amphibia > Anura > Bufonidae > Bufotes > Bufotes viridis. The sequence goes on along the minus strand of CM065589.1, from coordinate 590,352,165 downwards.
CAGACTGTAGTGTGCCCACTGCCAGTGCCAACCACTGATACCGGGTGGCACAGTAGCTTGCCGATAAATAAGGCATTTCATTTTTAGACAGTAGTCTAAATTCAGTTGTTTGCCTGCTGCCAGTGTGTGTCAGGCCCACTTCCACAGACTGTAGTGTGCCCACTGCCAGTGCCAACCACTGATACCGGGTGGCACAGTAGCTTGCCAATAAATAAGGCATTTCATTTTTAGACAGTAGTCTAAATTCAGTTGCTTGCCTGCTGCCAGTGTGTGTCAGGCCCACTTACACAGACTGTAGTGTGCCCACTGCCAGTGCCAACCACTGATACCGGGTGGCACGGTAGCTTGCCGATAAATAAGGCATTTCATTTTTAGACAGTAGTCCAAATTCAGTTGTTTGCCTGCTGCCAGTGTGTCAGGCCCACTTCCACAGACTGTAGTGTGCCCACTGCCAGTGCCAACCACTGATACCGGGTGGCACAGTAGCTTGCCGATAAATAAGGCATTTCATTTTTAGACAGTAGTTTAAATTCAGTTGCTTGCCTGCTGCCAGTGTGTGTCAGGCCCACTTCCACTGACTGTAGTGTGCCCACTGCCAGTGCCCACCACTGATACCGGGTGGCACAGTACCTAGCACGCGTAGTACCACTTATCTAAAAAAAATGACAGGCAGAGGCAGGCCACCCCGCAGGGGCCGTCGTGGTCGTGGTGCTGTGAATTCCACTGTCCCTGGAATAATGCCTAGTGTTCAGAGGCCACGTACCCTAAACCCGAAAAATTCTGACGACATAGTTGACTGGCTTAGACAGGACACACAAACTTCAACAGCTTCCGCTAAGAACATTGACGCACCATCCTCTTCCAGCTCAGCTTCGGTCACCTGCTCTCAAGTTACCACGCACCCGCCCGCCGCCACCACCACCACTACCACCACAGCCACCACAGCCGCTTCACTTGATCCGTCAGAGGAGTTATTTACACATGAGTTGGATGCAATTAGTGATGCGCAACCATTATTGCCAGATGATGTAGATTACAGGGATATGTCTCAGTCAGGCAGGATTACACACATGGACGTACAGTGTGATGATGATGATGATGATGATGTTGTACCCGCTGCTGCTTCCTTTGCTGAGGTGTCAGATACAAGTGAAGCGGTTGATGATGACGATGTGTCCACGGATGCCACGTGGGTGCCTGCTCGAAGAGAAGAAGAGGGGGAAAGTTCAGAAGGGGAGACAGAGAGAATGAGGAGACGAGTTGGAAGCAGTGGGAGGTCGTCGCAAGGAGTTAGTGGCACAGTCAGACAGCATGTATCGGCACCTGGGGTCAGCCACACAGCACGCCAGTCAACGCATGCTGTTGCCACCACCAGAATGCCGTCGTTGCAAAGCTCGGCAGTGTGGCATTTTTTTTGTGTGTCTGCCTCTGATAACAGCAATGCCATTTGCAACCTGTGCCAAAAGAAACTGAGTCGTGGGAAGTCCAACACCCACCTTAGTACAACTGCTTTGCGAAGGCACATGATCTCACATCACAAACGCCTATGGGATCAACACATGAGTAGAAGCAGCACACAAACTCAAAGCCACCATGCACAAAAGGCAATCCCTGATATGGGAGTCAGGACGTAACAGGGATTAAACTGATGAGAATAGTACTACAGAAAATACCACTCATATCGGGTGTGACAGTAAATTGCACGGCGCAGACGCAGTCACCGTGGATTAAAACAGAGTGGAGGGAGCCAGCATTTTTTTAACCATCTCCCCGTTCGAAAAATCTATTCAATAAATGGCCCCCAGATTGGGGACGTTAGAGGTATTAAACTGATGAGAATAGTACTACAGAAAATACCACTCATATCGGGTGTGACAGTAAATTGCACGGCGTAGACGCAGTCACCGTGGATTAAAACAGAGTGGAGGGAGACAGCGTTTTTTTAACCATCTCCCCGTTCGAAAAATCTATTTAATAAATGGCCCCCAGATTGGGGACGTTAGAGGGATTAAACTGATGAGAATAGTACTACAGAAAATACCACTCATATCGGGTATGACAGTAAATTGCACGGCGCAGACGCAGTGACCGTGGATTAAAACAGAGTGGAGGGAGCCAGCGTTTTTTAACCATCTCCCCGTTCGAAAAATCTATTCAATTCACCTTTTGGGGACCCTTGGTGTTGTACGTGGCTGGGTGGAGGAAGAAACCTTCAATGACATGACCGGGACGTGGCTAGCTTGGTATCCAACCTTGTGCAAATGGGGAGTTTGCGGTTGTACAAATGAACTGTTTGCGGTTGTTTGCGGTGCATTAAAAGGGGAGTTTGGTCTGTCAATGTCTGTAAAGTGGGCGTAACCCTTACACTACCTGATCGATACATCATACCTGATCGTATACACACACTGGATGTTTTAAAGCATGTGTGGCAATGTGAATAACAAGGGGTGTTGTTTGCACCAGGAGCGTGTCACCAAGGGGCCCGGCCTTGGTGAAGTAAAGGCCCTAGTCTAGATGGGTGGCCACTAAGTTAGTTGGTGGTCACCAAGATAACTAGCTTAGCTGGCTCCAGCTAGTCCAGGGCGGGCTTTTACTGGGAACAGGCAATGTGCTGGGTGGGTGCCTGTTCCCCATGCTCCAGTCCGGGATTTTGGACAATGCCCATGTCCAGGGATTCTATTTAATCCTCTTGTTGGACATGGGTGGGGCCCCACTCTGGAGAGGGTTTTTGAGACAGAGTTTGGCAGAGGCTCTGTGTGAGTGGTCTCGGCCAAGTTGGCTGAGGGGCCACGGGGCTAAGAGATAGCCTGGAATTGGGGGACACAGCGACGCCTGGAAGGTCGCAGGGCCACAGTCAGGAGGACTGGTGAGCCTGAATTCCCCAACGGACATTGAACTGAGACTGTGTGTGAACAGTGCTCTGAACAGCCAGGAGGCTGTGGGACATTGGGCTGGAGAAAGCCGCATCAGTTCACAGGGTGTGAACTGTACCCACTAGGTGAGTGAGGGATTAAAATAATATGTTTAGTTAGAGCCTAGCCGGGCCAGTGTTTATTGTTTTGTACCTGTTGTTTTGTTTGAAAAGACTGCCAAATAAATGCACTGTTTGGACATGAAATCCGTTGTCCGGAAGGAAGTTTGTGTGAATGATCCCCGAGACCAGAGCTAACCCCCCACATTTGGTGGAGGATGCGGGCAGTCGTCCCTGCTGGAGAAGGAAAAGCGTTGCTGGGAGCAACAAACAAGCAGAAAAAGCAGGTGCTGCTGAATGCTATATTTTTTTTTGACGGTGAGAAAGTTTAAAGAGACTGTTATGTCTGCAGTGCAGTGCTGAGATTGTCTCTACAGGGAGACACCTGGAGACTGGTCTCAGATTAAAGTGGATGTGTTAAGAAGAAAAAAAAAAAAGTTTTTTTTTTTTTTTTTTCTGGTGTCTGGACTGTCTGTTGCTATGGGGTGGATGGAGGATCTCGCCGAGCAGCTGAGGCAGGCCAATTTGGAGGGGGAGGTTTTGCGGGCGCAATTGCAGTTGGCCCTGGAGAGAAAGCCTTCAAATCCGAATGGACAGTTTGTAAAAGTCCAAAGTGTCGGTGATGCGGCTGGAAAACCAGACGAAAAGGTGTTGGGTGCCGTTGCCAAGGGCAACTGTCGGGAAGAAAAGAAGAGGGAGAGCGGTGCGGCTCTCAAGAGTTCAAGTGTTTGCGGCATACAGAGTCCTAGAGAGGATATGCGGAGGAGCAGTAATGCGGTTGCTAGGTGCAACCAACCACTACAGAGTGCAGCTGGATGGCAAAAGAGAGAGTGCTGCTGGAGATGCCGTCAAGTCACAAAGTGTGCACCTGATTGTCCTATGGCCAGGAGTCAGGTAACCAGGAATCAAAGGCTGGAGGTTCCTAATGTCCAGGAGCAGGACGGTGACCTTGGGGAAGATGTTCCTGGAACTCCCTCATCGCCTGGGACTGCCGAACCCATGACATCTGAGGGTAAGACTGTTCCGATTATTACTCCGTGTGTTGCAGAGGGTCAGGTGATCCTGGTTCAGACCAGCCCGGTGGCTGAGAACTGTGTGCGGGACATTCATGGGGATAGCATGAATTGTCCGGTGGCTCTCACGGCGTGTGAGACTCCAGTGCAAACAGGGACTTGAGAAATTCGTGATGCAGTTTCACGTATATCTGATATGTTGTTTGGCCAGGATATTGAATCGTTGCTGTGGGGTAAGGCAGACCCTTCTGCAGGAAGTGACGAGGCTCCTGCAGAATCGGTAGCGACCCCTTTAAGTGATGTGACCATTAAAAACAGTGGCGCTGATCAGGTGCAAAGCGATTGTGCCAAGTTTGCGGAAATGTCAAATGAAAGTATAATGCCATGTGATGTTGATATGCATTTTCCACTGCAGGGTGTGACCAGGGGAGAAGTGCTCCCTGTAGGTAAAAATGTAAAAGTTGGAAAAATGCCGATAAATGTTGAGAGCACAGAGTTGGGGGAACCCACTGTAGTGAATGTGCAGGAAACAGTGGCTAAAGAAGTGTCCAAGGTGGGGATTAGCTCAACAGTGCCCCTTGAGGGCAGGATTGAGAATGACATGAGCGGTATATATGACGCATGTGCTGCGACCGATAGCAACTCAGAGAGAGAGGCTGCCATATTGAGGTCTGGCCAAACTGATATGGTTACTGGTAGCAACCAGACGATAGTTATACCTGACGTGACGAGAGGCGAGTGGGGAGATGGCGGCCTAGTGTCTGAGACCCATACCCAGGCAGGGCTAGATGACAGGACATGTCAGTACGGCTGCAATCGTGAAGTCGGTTTCTCTTCCCCTACATGGTCCCTAGGTACAATAGCGAAGGGACTACTGCCTGAGGCCCAGAAGAAAATGAAAGTCTCCAGAAAGTTACACAAGCCTGTAGTAGACATTGACAAAAGTCTTGGCGAGGTCCTAGGAGATACTCCTACGTCTGGTACTGCTGCAGAACAGAGTAAAGAGCCGCTGGATCCAGAGGCCAAAAAAGGGAGTGCATCCAACAAGCTGATGCGAAAAACTCAAATAGAAGCGGAAATTCTCCAACTTCAAGAGGAACTTGCAGTTTCTGAGCGATCCAGACTTCATGCAGAGCAGGAAAGAGATGAACTGGCTGATGAGGTCTTAAACAGTGCCTCAGAAAAATCTGCCCTCTTGGAGGAGCAAAGACATTTGGAAGCCAGTGTGGCGCAACTTCATCAAGAGTTGTGTGATCGAATAGTGGACCTGGACAACCAGAGACAAACTGTGTCTAGATTGGAGAAGAAACAGAAGAAGTTTGACCAGCTCCTGGCTGAAGAGAAATATGTTGCGGCCCGATATGCCGAAGAACGTGACCGAGCGGAGGCTGATGCTCTAGAGAAAAAGTCCAAGGCCATCTCCTTGGCTGGAGCCCTTGAAAAAGCGCTTAAGGAGCGAGGTGAATTGGAGAGGCTGAACAAGCAACTCAGAGCAGAGATGGAAGTTCTCAGGAGCTCAAAAGATAAAGTCTATGAGTTGGAGAGGCCTAAGCGTGCTCCTGCACAGCAGGTGGAAGAAAATGAGATACCTGACGAGGAAGATCCTCTAAAAGATGCCAAGAAGGCAGAGCCTGTTAAGAATGGGTCTGGAGATGGTGGCGCTATGGTGCCGGCCGAGGCAGAGAAGAAGATGGATGATGTATCTGCTGAACCAGATGATGGTGCTGAGGTGGATGCAGAAGCCCAGAGACTCATGGCAGTGTGTGGTCAGGACCTGGTCATGAAAGACATTCCCTCCGCTGTCAATGCCTTCCAGAAAGCCAGCAGTCTGCTGGGGAAGAAATACGGGGGGACCGATGACCAGTATGAGGGTCCTGTTTACTCTGATGGGCTGGCTCTCCTGAATCCTGCCCAAAAGGAGAACCATATCCTGGGTGAACCTCTGCAGGGATTGCCAGAAGACGACGAGTCTGGTGAAGATTCTGATGTCCCCAGTGCCTCCAACCTTGATGAGAAAGAGGAGGAGGAGTTAAGAAGGAAAGGATATGATGCCATGTCTGTGAAGGATAAGACGGCTAATAAAGTGAATGGAGACTCCAAAGAAACAGAGGCCGAGGTCTTGAAGGGGGAGAAATCCTCGAATGTTCTAGAAACCAAAGAAAAGACTGAAAAAGAGTCTGCTGAAGTGGGGAGTACCACTGAAGAAGCAGAAGATTCTGAAACTGAAGCCAAACCTGACATAACCCCTGTGGGGAGTAAAGGAAAAAGAAAGATGCTATCTGTTGATAAAACAAAGAGACAAAAAGAGGCTGACATGTCAAGGTCCGCTAAAACTGTGGTAGTTGCTAGTAGCGACCAGGTGTCTCTAGTATGTGACAAGATGGCTGGTAGGATAGTAAGCTTCGTGTTTGTGACGAACTGGGTTCTGCTGGCGTGGTTGTGGCAGAATAAAGGGAAGCCTGTGATGCTGTCCACATCTTCCAGGGGGACCGTTGAGCTTGAAGATGGCAAGATAATGCGAGTGCCCTATCACGAGCCTCCAGTCGGTACATGTGTTCACCCCCACAGGTGTGAACAGAGGGGGGGGATATGTGGCAATGTGAATAACAAGGGGTGTTGTTTGCACCAGGAGCGTGTCACCAAGGGGCCCGGCCTTGGTGAAGTAAAGGCCCTAGTCTAGATGGGTGGCCACTAAGTTAGTTGGTGGTCACCAAGATAACTAGCTTGGCTGGCTCCAGCTAGTCCAGGGCGGGCTTTTACTGGGAACAGGCAATGTGCTGGGTGGGTGCCTGTTCCCCATGCTCCAGTCCGGGATTTTGGACAATGCCCATGTCCAGGGATGCAATTTAATCCTCTTGTTGGACATGGGTGGGGCCCCACTCTGGAGAGGGTTTTTGAGACAGAGTTTGGCAGAGGCTCTGTGTGAGTGGTCTCGGCCAAGTTGGCTGAGGGGCCACGGGGCTAAGAGATAGCCTGGAATTGGGGGACACAGCGACGCCTGGAAGGTCGCAGGGCCACAGTCAGGAGGACTGGTGAGCCTGAATTCCCCAACGGACATTGAACTGAGACTGTGTGTGAACAGTGCTCTGAACAGCCAGGAGGCTGTGGGACATTGGGCTGGAGAAAGCCGCATCAGTTCACAGGGTGTGAACTGTACCCACTAGGTGAGTGAGGGATTCAAATAATATGTTTAGTTAGAGCCTAGCCGGGCCAGTGTTTATTGTTTTGTACCTGTTGTTTTGTTTGAAAAGACTGCCAAATAAATGCACTGTTTGGACATGAAATCCGTTGTCCGGAAGGAAGTTTGTGTGAATGATCCCCGAGACCAGAGCTAACCCCCCACACATGTTATTCCAAACAATTTAGGAATGTTAGTTGATTTATGCCCTTTACGGATTAAAACCCGACTCTGCGTCCACTACGTAATTTTCCATGGGAGTTTTGACATAGATCCCACTCCGGCATGCCACAGTCCAGGTGCTAGACCCCTCGAAACAACTTTCCCATCACTATTGTGGACAGAAAGAGTCCCTGTGGGTTTTAAAATTCGCCTGCCAATTAAAGTCTATGGCGGTTCGCTCGGTTCGCCCGTTCGCGAACATTTGCAGAAGTTCGCGTTCGCTGTTCGCGAACGGAAAATTTTATGTTCGCGACATCACTACTGGTTACTCATCAATAGTGATGGATGAACATCGGGCAGGAAAATTTGTGAATGCGATCACGCGAATGCAATCAAATGTTTGTGAACCGTAAGTTCGCAGCAGGCCTCATTCACAATGGCAGGTGAACCTGAAAAAACTTTAGGTCATATTTGCAGCCACCAAATACTTACTAGAAGAGCAAAAATAGTCCAGCAACATAGACAGTGACATACAAGGGGGGATCAATGGCAAAAATTCAAACAAAAAATATGTATTTTAATCCAGGGGACATTTTTATATTTGTATATCACACAAGTAGCAATTAGTTATTTCAATTGCATTTGTCCCTCTATGTAGCAGCAGTATTGCAGCAGAACCGCACACAACTGCTGCACAATACAAATGCACTATATGTTTTCTATGTTAGAAAGTATATTATAAGTATATTACACCCTCAGTATCGATAGCACACCTATACCAGTCCTTAAAATGACTTTTTTGGTCCTATTATCTAGTGTTCTGTGTCCCTAACAGCCTGTCCCTTCTCCACATAGCAAGCTCTCCCTACACTGACAAAAGACAGAATGTAAAATGGCGGCCACATCGGGTTCTGTTATAGGCTAAGGGGTGTGTCCATGTGCTGAAATGTCTCTATTGGCTGTCCTGTACCACCTGATGCATGTGTCATGGGTCAAAGTTGCACGCTATGCAAAAGAATATGATGCCTGCAGACATCTCCAATGTTCTCCATATGTCCGCCTGTTAAGCGAATAGCGAACAAGCAAAGTTAGCTGCGAAACGACCGCCGGGCGAACTGCAAGGCCATCACTACTAATCAAGTGTTTTATCAGTCTTTTACTCCTTTTAGAGTATAGCATCTTCATTAAGGCAGCATTTGTTGAAGATAAAGCTTCTGTTAGACATGTAAAGTATGTATGGGATTCTCTCCCTAATGTACTAATAGTCCCTGCCTAAAAGCGGAGTAATCACCCCAAAAGGGGCGGCCCCACTTATCAGTGGCTTACCCTGTGATAAATGTCCCTCCCTAGCAAGCAAAGATATCCCAAATGGCAACCCGACGCATTTCTCCTATCAAATTTGTGGTAGCTTCTTCAGGGGACTCATCTATTTAGAGCACAATGGCTTCCTAAGATGTAGCCAGTAGGTACTTGCAGCCTCTAGTTTCTAAGTAAGCTATGGCTTTATATCACCTGCTGGTATTAATGCTTTTGAAGGCCCTGCACATGCATCTGTCTCGGGTAATATTTAATTCCCACTTTCAATTGGTGTCCACACTAATCCCTGCTGTCAATTGTCAGCATGCGTATTTGTCCTTTGATATATGGCATGTGTTGTGGGTTTTGGACCCACTCCTGCTTTTGGCTTCCAAACTATGATCAAATTTTGATGCAAACTACTGACCATATGATAGAGGCCTTATAGATAGAGTTGAGCGTAACGGACTTTAGAAATTTTCGTAACCGATCCCGAACACGGACATTTTCATAAAAGTTTGTGTTCGAGTTCCGTGTTCAGCCTTTTATTAAAGCTTGCTGAAAGGCTGCAGTGCAGACAATCAACAAACGTATGTGTGCCCTTAGAAGCCATCTGCTTACTAATGGCATGGCTGTGATTAGCCAGTGCAGCATGTGCCGCCGCCCGTCACTCTTCTCTTATTAGTGTGGGGATAGGATGCTGCTGCTGCTCTGAGGGAGAGAATAGGAAAAATCTGAATATCTGATATCAGAACTTGTAGTTACCTCAGCGATCTATAGCGATTTTTTTCTTGTGGGTGCAATGCAACTTTTGTTAGTTATGATTAAAGACTTTATGTCCGAAACGCGTAAACTGTACATGGGGTTGGAGTTTATAGATTTCCACATGCTGTAACAAAATAAAGATATTGCCATGCAACGAAGGATGATGTGCTGGAACTCTGTTTTTTCTTCTGTGCTAAGAGGTCTTACCTAGGCTGTTCCGTGCACCGAAAGTTGATGATTTTCGCCAGGTGAGCTGGAGCTCTTTTTATACAACTTCTGTTTACCCTGCCCTGAGCGCAGTGACACAGAAAAATAAGTTTTATCCGTCTGTTAGTTAGGTGGGCGTTGGAGGCCTTTTTGTGCAAGTGTAGTGCACTTGTTCCTGCATATGTGCCAGGGACAATAATTTAATCCTGTTCTTTTAGTTCAGTGGGCAACATATACCCATTTTTTAAGTGCACCTGCACTGCATATGTGCCAGGGGAAAGGAAAATAATATAGGTAAACCGTCTGTGAGTTTAGGATCCCAGGGGGTGACTTTTTCGCATTTTCTTCTGAAAAGTATACATATTAGTGTAATCAATTCAGTAAATCCATCTGTTAGATTATGGGGGACAAATTCTTTTTTTTTTTTTTTCTTGCTAAAAAGTACATTTGCACCCTGCACCACATTTGTGATAGTGAAATAAAATCAGTTAAATCCATCTGTTTCATTTGTGGGTAAAAAAAATCATATATTTTTTTCCATAAAGTACCTTTGCGAATCTGCAAATAAATTTGCACTGCGAATCTGATAGTGAAATATAATAAGTAAATCCATCTGTTTCACTGTGGGTGAAAAAATCAGCTTTCTTTTCCTGCAATGCAAATCTGATGAAGTAAAATCAGTAAATACAACTGGGACACGTGTGAAAAAAACACTTTTTTTGACATAAAGTACCCCTGTGGCCTGCGCTGTGTATCTGACAGTGACATAAAATCTGTAAATCAAGCTCTTAGAATGTGGGTGGACATTTCTACAGCTATCAGGCCAGTCATTCACAAGTTGCTTGGAGGTTGTGTTCTTGCTGCACTGCAATACCTGACTTGGAAATATATTTAATAAATGTATTGGTGTTCAGATTGTTGGGTGATCTGTACCCCATCTTTGTTTCCAAGTACCCCTGCACTGCATACCTAACATAGTAACATAGTATATAAGACCGAAAAAAGACATTTGTCCATCCAGTTCGGCCTGTTTCCTACAAGTTGATCAAGAGGAAGGCAAAAAAAAACCTATGAGGCAGTAGCCAATTTTACCCACTTAAGGGGAAAAAAAATTCCTTCCCGACTCCAATCAGGCAATCAGAATAACTCCCTGGATCAACGACCCCTCTCTAGTAGCTATAACCTGTAATCTTATTACACTCCAGAAATACATCCAGTCCCCTCTTGAATTCCTTTATTGTACTCACCATCACCACCTCCTCAGGCAGAGAGTTCCATAATCTCACTGCTCTTACAGTGAAGATCCTTTTCTATGTTTGTGTACAAACCTTCTTTCCTCCAGGCGCAGAGGATGTCCCCTCGTCACAGTCACAGTCCTGGGGATAAATAGATGATGGGAGAGATCTCTGTACTGACCCCTGATATATTTATACATAGTTATTAGAACTCCCATCAGTCGTCTTTTTTCTAAAGTGTATAACCCTAATTTTGAATAACCTTTCAGGGTACTGTAGTTGCGCCATTACAGTTATTACTTTAGTTGCCCTCCTCTGAACCCTCTCCAGCTCTGCTATGTCTGCCTTGTTCACAGGAGCCCAGAACTGTACACAGTACTCCATGTGTGGTCTGACTAGTGATTTGTAAAGTGGTAGGACTATGCTCTCATCATGGGCGTCTATGCCCCTTTTGATGCAACCCATTATCTTATAGGCCTTGGCAGTAGCTGCCTGACACTGGTTTTTGCAGCTTAATCTGCTGTTTATTAAAATTCCTAGATCCTTTTCCATGTCAGTATTACCGATTGTTTTACTATTTAATATGTATGGGTGACTTGCATTATTCCTTCCCATGTGCATAACTTTACAATTGTCAGTGTTAAACCTCATCTGCCATTTCTCTGCCCAAGCCTCCAATCTATCCAGATCCCTCTGTAGCAGAAAACTGTCCTCTTCAGTGTTAATTACTTTACACTGTTTAGTGTCATCTGCAAAAATAGATATTTTACAGTGCAGGCCTTCTATAAGATCATTAATAAATATAGTGAAGAGAATAGGGCCCAATACTGACCCCTGAGGTACCCCACTAGTTACAGTGACCCAATCTGAGTATCTACAGTTAATAACCACCCTCTGTTTTCTGTCACTCAGCCAGTTACTTACCCACATACAGACATTTTTCTCCCAGTCCGAGCATCCTCATTTTATATACTAACCTTTTATGAGGTACAGTGTCAAATGCTTTGGAGAAGTCCAGATATACGACATCCATTGTTTCACCGCTGTCAAGTCTAGAACTTACCTCCTCATAGAAGCTGATTAAATTAGTTTGGCATGACCGATCCCTCATATAGCCATTCTGATATGGCATTATTTGCTTATTTTCATTGAGATACTCCAAAATAGCATCTCTTAGAAACCCTTCAAACAGTTTACCAAGAACAGATGTTAAAGTTACCGGCCTATAATTTCCAGGCTCTGCTTTTGACCCTTTTTGAATATTGGCACCACATTTGCCATGCACCAATTCTGTGGAACATTCCCTGTCAGTATAGAGTCCGTAAATATCAGAAATAAAGGTCTGGCTATGACATCACTTAATTCCCTTAGGATACGGGGGTGTATTCCATCCGGTCCTGGCGATTTGTCTATTTTAATCTTTTTAAGTCGCTGTTGTACTTCTTACTGGGTCAGACAGGGCACTTTTAATAGGGAATTTACTTTTACATTCTGCATTTCATCTGACAGTTTATTTTCCTCAGTGAATATAGTGGAGAAAAAAAATATTTAATAGTTTTGCTTTATTCTCGTCGCTCTCTGCAACACCCCCCTCATTGGTATGTAGAGGGCCGACTCCTTCAGATTTATATTTTTTACTATTTATATAATTGAAGAACATTTTAGGGTTAGTTTTACTCTCTTTGGCAATAAATCTCTCGGTCTCTAGTTTGGCAATTTTTATTAGTTTTTTACATATTCAATTTTTTTCCTTATAGTTTATCAGTGCTTCCTGGCTCCCCTCCTGTTTTAGTGATTTATATGCTTTCTTTTTGTCATTTATTGCTTTCTTTACGGTTCTATTTATCCACATTGGTTTCTTCTGGTTTCTTAGCCTTTTATTCCTATAAGGTATGTACCTCTCACAATTAGATGTTACAATGCTTTTAAAAATCTCCCATTTTGTGATTGTATTTTATTTTTTTAGGACTTTGTCCCAGTTAGTTAGGCCTATGGCCTCGCTTAGTTGGCTAAACTTAGCTTTTTTGAAGTTTGGTATTTTTGTTTCTCCCTTTAGAAACTCTCGTTTGAAGTATATTGGAAGGTTATTACTTTATGGTCACTATATCCTAGGTGTCCCCCAAGCTGCACATATGTTGTTCTGTCAGGTCTATTGGTTAATACTAAGTCCAGTATGGCCGTCCCTCTAGTCGGGTCCTGAACCAGTTGGGAAAGGTAATTGTCTTTGGCTATTGCTAATAACCTGTTTCCTTTTTGGAATGTACAGGTTTCGGTTACCTGACAGTGACAATAATAATTCAATTCAATTTGTTTGTCACATATTTGTGTGAACTAATGCAATTTTTCCTCTTTATGACACTGGTACTTCATATCTGACAGTGATATTAATTCAATAAATCCATCTGTTAGATTAGGGCGGAGGGGATGGGGATTCACTTTTTTGGCGGTCAAGTAGCCCTGCGGCCAGCGCTGTGTATCTGTCAGTGAAATAAAATCAGTAAATCCAGCTTTTAGATTTT
>CM065589.1:590291203-590338808 GCA_033119425.1 Bufotes viridis | reverse complement strand
GAAGAAGGCTCTGTCATCTACGCGCACCTGAGGAAGGTATTTCATTTGGGCAGGTAGCTGGCACAGATCCACCACGTCCTCCCCTTGCAACAGGAGCTCCACCAACACCAGCAGCATCACGACCAGGGCCATGTCCCTTATTTGACGCTCTCCTCATTCTTTTCGGTCACCCAACGAAGTAACAGACGAATTTAAGAAAATTAGTTCCCTGTCAGGCATGCCTTGCCAGTGTGATAAAGGGAAAAGATTGGTTTAGGCCACCCAACAAAGTCACTGACAAATTTGTTAAAATTAGTTCCCTTTGAAAAATGCTGTGTCGGTGTCATAAAGAGAAAAGATTGGTTTAGGTCACACAACAATGTGACAGATGAATTTAATAGAATTATTTTGGCTGTCAGATACACAACGCTGGCAGCAGGGGTACCATCCAAAAAAGTGAATATGTTCCCCTTGAATCTAACAGATGGATTTACTGAATTAATTTAACTGTCATATATGAAGTGCCGTTGTCATACAGAGGAAAAATTACTTTCGTTCACACAAATATTTGACAGACAAATTAAATTGAATTATTATTGTCACTGTCAGGTATGCGGTGCAGCAGGAACACACCCTCCAAGCCACTTGTGAATGACTGGCCTGATGACTGTGGAAATGTCCCCCAAAATCTAACATCTAACAGCTGAATTTACTGATTTTATTTCACTGACAGATACACAGCTCAGGCCGCAGGGCTACTTGACCGCCAAAAAAGTGAATCCCCCCCCCCTCCGCCCGAATCTAACAGATGGATTTACTGAATTAACATCACTGTCAGATATGAAGTACCAGTGTCATAAAGAGGAAAAATTGCATTAGTTCACACAAATATGTGACAGACGAATTGAATTGAATTATTATTGTCACTGTCAGGTAACCGAAACCTGTACATCCCAAAAAGGAAACAGGTTCTTGGCAATAGCCAAAGACAATTACCTTTCCCAACTGGTTCAGGACCCGACTAGAGGGATGGCCATACTGGACTTATGGGTATTAACCAATAGACCTGACAGAACAACAGATGTGCAGGTTGGGGGACACCAGGGAAATAGTGACCATAAAGTAATAATCTTCCAATATACTTCAAACGAGAGTTTCTAAAGGGAGGAACAAAAATACCAAACTTCAAAAAAGCTAAATTTAGCCAACTAAGCGAAGCCATAGGCCTAACTAACTGGGACAAAGTCCTCAAAAATAAAAATACAACAACAAAATGGGAGATTTTTAAAAGCATTGTAACATCTAATTGTGAGAGGTACATACCTTATAGGAATAAAAGGCTAAGAAACAATAAGAAACCAATGTTGATAAATAAAACAGTAAAGAAAGCAATAAATGACAAAAAGAGAGCATATAAATCACTAAAACAGGAGGGGAGCCAGGAAGCACTGATAAACTATAAGGCAAAAAATTGAATATGTAAAAAACTAATAAAAATTGCCAAACTAGAGACCGAGAGATTAATTGCAAAAGAGAGTAAAACTAACCCTAAAATGTTCTTCAATTATATAAATAGTAAAAAATATAAATCTGAAGGAGTCGGCCCTCTACATAGCAATGAGGGGGGTGTTGCAGAGAGAATAAAGCAAAACTATTAAATATTTTTTTCTCCACTATATTCACTGAGGAAAATAAACTGTCAGATGAAATGCAGAATGTAAAAGTAAATTCCCGATTAAAATGCCCTGTCTGACCCAGTAAGAAGTATAACAGCGACTTAAAAAGATTAAAATAGACAAATCGCCAGGACCGGATGGAATACACCCCCGTATCCTAAGGGAATTAAGTGATGTTGTTACGACCAGAGGAAGTGGATCCTCTGTGTCAGCTGATAGAGGACTGGGAGTTTGCCCAATATTGCTGACTGCTGACTCACAGAGTCAGAACACTGGTGTTTGCACCAGTCACCCAGAATGCAGCTAACTGCAGCAATGTGAACAGAGTCCAACAAATGCGGAATAAAGGAACAGAAGGTCTTTACTGGCAGACGGTTATACAAAAGTCACTTGAGATAAAGGCAAAACAAAGTTCAGAGTAATGCAGTGTGCAGATTAAAGCTGTCTCGTTGTCAGGCAGTGCAGGGTCAGGGATCCAGGCAGACTTACAGGAGACGATGGACAGAAGCGTAGACAGAAGATGCAGTGTTCGATAATCCAGGTGATTCAACAAACAGATGGCAGGCAGATACGTAGTCAAACCGAGCAGGGGTCAATAGTCCAGGCAATCCAGCAAGTAGACGGTAGGCAGAGTCAGGGTCCAGCAAAGCAGGGGTCAGAATCCAGAAAATCCAATAAACAGACACGGAGGGACGCTTCAGCGGGAGTCAAGAGGTACAACAACCACGCTTGGGCACCTCCTCCAGAGTGAAGCTGCCCTAAATACTCAAAGCCCCACCTATGGGTGGGGAGGATAATCAGGACCAGCTGCTTATCCCCTATAAGACAGGGAGAGGTGCACGCGCATGCTCTATAGCGCCTCAGATGACACCTGGTAGTGAGGTTGGATGTGGCGATATGCTGGAGGACGCCTGCATCTCTTATAAGGTAAGCCAGCCCTGGGATCCATGGTGCTGAGCTGTGCAGACAGGGATCTGACAGATATCATAGCCAGACCTTTATTTCTGATATTTACGGACTCTATACTGACAGGGAATTTTCCACAGAATTGGTGCATAGCAAATGTGGTGCCAATATTCAAAAAGGGTCCAAAAACAGAGCCTGGAAATTATAGGCCGGTAACTTTAACATCTGTTGTTGGTAAACTGTTTGAAGGGTTTCTAAGAGATGTTATTTTGGAGTATCTCAATGAAAATAAGCAAATAACGCCATATCAGCATGGCTTCATGAGGGATCGGTCATGCCAAACTAATTTAATCAGCTGCTATGAGGAGGTAAGTTCTAGACTTGACAGCGGCGAAACAATGGATGTCGTATATCTGGACTTCTCCAAAGCATTTGACACTGTACCTGATAAAAGGTTAGTATATAAAATGAGGATCCTCGGACTGTGAGAAAATGTCTGTATGTGGGTAAGTAACATACACCAAAATGTCAGTGATACAACAGTCACTGACCACAAATCTAGCATAATACACCGAGTATCCAGACCATTCCATGATTATAATCATTATAATTTTATTAAATTCATATTAAAAAATCAATACACAATAGACAAAGGACAATAACAATACATAAATGTGCATCAGAGATTGGAGAAAACCTCCCTAAAAAATATACAATGGTCAGTTTGAATGCAATAAAAAACGGAGATCCAAATAAACACTATGCTGCCATGGATCATGAGCTAATAAATGAAGTAGTATCAATAATAAAGTGCAAAAAGTGCCAAAACATAACCCCAGGCAGCAAAGTGCATTCCCTCCAAATTACAACATGACATATACAGACCAGAGTACACCACCCGACGATCGTTTCGCCTGGTCTGTATATGTCATGTTGTAATTTGGAGGGAATGCACTTTGCTGCCTGGGGTTATGTTTTGGCACTTTTTGCACTTTATTATTGATACTACTTCATTTATTAGCTCATGGTCCATGGCAGCATAGTGTTTATTTGGATCTCCGTTTTTTATTGCATTCAAACTGACCATTGTATATTTTTTAGGGAGGTTTTCTCCAATCTCTGATGCACATTTATGTATTGTTATTGTCCTTTGTCTATTGTGTATTGATTTTTTAATATGAATTTAATAAAATTATAATGATTATAATCATGGAATGGTCTGGATAGTCGGTGTATTATGTGGGTAAGTAACTGGCTAAGTGACAGAAAACAGAGGGTGGTTATTAACGGTAGATACTCAGATTGGGTCACTGTAACTAGTGGGGTACCTCAGGGGTCAGTATTGGGCCCTATTCTCTTCAATATATTTATTAATGATCTTGTAAAAGGCTTGTACAGTAAAATATCTATTTTTGCAGATGACACTAAACTGTGTAAAGTAATTAACACTGAAGAGGACAGTTTTCTGCTACAGAGGGATCTGGATAGATTGGAGGCTTGGGCAGAGAAATGGCAGATGAGGTTTAACACTGACAATTGTAAAGTTATGCACATGGGAAGGAATAATGCAAGTCACCCATACATATTAAATGGTAAAACAATCGGTAATACTGACATGGAAAAGGATCTAGGAATTTTAATAAACAGCAAATTAAGCTGCAAAAACCAGTGTCAGGCAGCTACTGCCAAGGCCAATAAGATAATGGGTTGCATCAAAAGGGGCATAGACGCCCGTGATGAGAACATAGTCCTACCACTTTACAAATCACTAGTCAGACCACACATGGAGAACTGTGTACAGTTCTGGGCTCCTGTGAACAAGGCAGACATAGCAGCGCTGGAGAGGGTTCAGCGGAGGGCAACTAAAGTAATAACTGGAATGGGGCAACTACAGTACCCTGAAAGGTATTCAAAATTAGGGTTATACACTTTAGAAAAAAGACGACTGAGGAGAGTTCTAATAACTATGTAAAAATATATCAGGGGTCAGTACAGAGATCTCTCTCATCATCTATTTATCCCCAGGACTGTGACTGTGACGAGGGGACATCCTCTGCGTCAGGAGGAAAGAAGGTTTGTACACAAACATAGAAAAGGATTCTTCACTGTAAGAGCAGTGAGACTATGGAATTCTCTGCCTGAGGAGGTCGTGATGGTGAGTACAATAAAGGAATTCAAGAGGGGACTGCATGTATTTCTGGAGTGTAATAATATTACAGGTTATAGCTACTAGCAATGGGTCGTTGATCCAGGGAGTTATTCTGATTGCCTGATTGGAGTCGGGAAGGAATTTTTTTCCCCTTAAGTGGGTAAAATTGGCTTCTGCCTCATAGTTTTTTTTGTGCCTTCCTCTTGATCAACTTGTAGGAAACAGGCCGAACTGGATGGACAAATGTCTTTTTTCAGTCTTATATACTATGTTACTATGTTAGGTATGCAGTGCAGGGGTACTTGGAAACAAAGATGGGGTACAGATCACCCAACAATCTGAACACCAATACATTTATTAAATATATTTCCAAGTCAGGTATGCAGTGCAGCAGGTACACTCCAAGCCACTTGTGAATGACTGGCCTGATAGCTGTAGAAATGTCCACCCACATTCTAAGGGCTCGATTTACAGATTTTATTTCACTGTCAGATACACGGCACAGGCCACAGGGGTACTTTATGTCAAAAAAAGTGTTTTTTTCACACGTGTCCAAGTTGTATTTACTGATTTTACTTCACTATCAGATTTGCATTGCAGGAAAAGAAAGCTGATTTTTTTCACCCACAGTGAAACATATGGATTTACTGATTATATTTAACTATCAGATTTGCAGTGCAGGCCGCAAAGGTACTTTATGGAAAAAAAAATATGATTTTTTTCACCCACAAATGAAACAGATGGATTTAACTGATTTTATTTCACTATCACAAATGTTGTGCAGGGTGCAAATGTACTTTTTAGCAAGAAAAAAAAAATAATTTGTCCCTCCATAATCTAACAGATGGATTTACTGAATTGATTACACTTATATGTGTACTTTTCAGATGAAAATGCAAAATACTCACCCCCTGGGTTCCTAAACTCACAGACGGATTACCTATATTATTTTCCTTTCCCCTGGCACATATGCAGTGCAGGTGCACTTAAAAAATGGGTATATGTTGCCTACTGAACTAAAAGAACAGGATTAAATTATTGTCCCTGGCACATATGCAGGAACAAGGGCACTGCACTTGCACAAAAAGGCCTCTGACGCCCACCTAACTAACAGACGGATAAAACTTATTTTTCTGTGTCAGTGGGCTCAGGGCAGGGTAAACAGAAGTTGTATAAAAAGAGCTCCAGCTCACCTGGCGAAAATCATCAACTTTCGGTGCACGTAACAGCCTAGGTAAGACCTTATAGCACAGACGAAAAAACAGAGTTCCAGCACATCATCCTTCGTTGCATGGCAATATCTTTATTTTGTTACAGCATAGGGAAATCCATAAACTCCAACCCCATGTACAGTTTACGCGTTTCGGACATAAAGTCTTTAACCCCTTAAGGACGCATGACGTACCTGTACGTCATGGTTTCCGAGTCCTTAAGGACCCATGACGTACAGGTACGTCATGAGTAGTTCCGATCACTGCTGCTCAGCCGGCAGTGATCGGAACAAGGTACCTGCTGAAATCATTCAGCAGGTACCTTGTTACAATGCCCAGGGGGGTCTTGTGACCCCCCCATATCGGCGATCGCTGCAAACCGCAGGTCAATTCAGACCTGCGGTTTGCAGCTTTGTGCGATCTCTGATCCCGCGGTCTGTGACCGCGGGATCAGAGGGTTAATGCCCCAATGTGTTTATTTTTAACCCCCTGCAGCCCCCAATCATATTGTGGCTGCGGGAGTGCAGGGGGTGGTTGCGGGCGGCGGGAGGCGGTGCTGGAGGCGGGCGGTGCGGCGGGCGGGATCGCGATTGCGATCCCCGCCCGCCTCCTCTGTTATGTATCCCTGGTGTCTAGTGGGTCTATCAGAGTGTCAGCACATTGCTGACACTCTGATAGAAACGGCTGGCATCTGTGCTTGATCAGATGCCAGCCGTTTAACTCCTTCCGTACCGCGGTCCGTACGGACCGCGGTATGGAAGGGTTAACAGGGAGGAGCTCCCTCCCTCTCCCATCGGGGGCTGCTGTGCCTTTGCAGCCCCCAACAGGATGGGATCGCAGAGGGAGGGGCTCCACTCCTTCTGCTTCAATCACCCGCTGCCCTCTTATGGCAGCGGGTGATGGTTGCCATGGAGACAGGACGCTTTCAGAAGCGTCCTGTGTCCATGGTGCTGAAAGTCTGAATAGACCTGCTAAAGGTCTATTCAGACTTTCTAAAGTATAAAATACAGCACAGTGCACTATATAGTGTACTGTACTGTATTATACAGACACCAGATCCACTGGATCTTTCAGAACCAAGTGGGTCTGGGTCAAAAAAATGTAAAAAGTGAAAAAAAGTTAAAATGAAAGAAAACACATATCACTGAATAAAAATTAAAAAAATAAAATACACTACACATATTAGGTATCGCCGCGTCCGTAAAAATCTGCTCTATAAAAATATCACATGACTGAACTCGTCAGGTGAACGCCATAAAAAAAAAAAAAAAAAATTGTGTAAATAAGCCATTTTTGGGCAACTTACATCACTAAAAGTGTAATACAAAGCGATCAAAAAAGCGTATGCCTCCCAAAATAGTACCAATCAAACCGCCATCTCATCCCGCAAAAAATGAGCCCCTACCTAAAACAATTGGCCAAAAAATAAAAAAAATATGCTTCTCAGACTAAAACATGATTTTTTTTTGTTTCAAAAATGCTTTTTAGTGTTAAATGTATAAAAAAAACTAAAAGGTAGACATATTGGGTATCTCCACGTCCGTAAGAATCTGCTCTATAAAAATATCACCTGACCTAACCCCTCTAGTAAAAACTGTACAAAAAAATTAAATAAAAACTTTGTCAAAAAGCCATTTTTTTGTCACCTTACATCACAAAAAGTGTAATAGCAAGCGATCAAAAATTCATATGACCCCCCAAATAGTGTCAATCTAACCGCCACCTCATCCTGCAAAAAACGAGCCCCTGCATAGGACAATCGCCCAAAAAAAAAAAAATATATGGCTCTCAAACTATGGAGACACTAAAACATGATTTATTTTTGTTTTAAAAAATGATATTATTGTGTAAAACTTATATAAATAAATAAAAAGTATACATATTAGGTATTGCCGCGTCCGTCACAACCTGCTCTATAAAAATAACACATGACCTAACCCCTCAGCTGAACACATCAAAAAATAATAATCAATACGGTGTCAAAAGCCATTTTTGTCACCTTACATCTACAAAAGTGTAATAGCAAGCGACCAAAATGTCATATGCACCCCAAGATAGTGCCAATCAAACTGCCATCTCATCCCGCAAAAAATGAGCCCCTACATAAGACAGTCGCCCAAAAATAAAAAATAAACTATGGCTTTCAGAATGTGGAGACACTAAAAAATAATTTTGTTCAAAAATGCTTTATTATGTAAAACTGAAACAAAAACCCTAAAAAGTAGTCATATTTGGTATTGTCGTGTCCGTTACAACCTGCTCTATAGAAATAGCACACAATCTAACCTGTCACTTCAACAATGTAAATAGCAAAAATAAAAACAGTCCCAAAACAGCAATTTTTTGCAAATTTTCCATTTTAATCAATTTTTCCAGTAACAAAGCAAGGGTTAACAGCCAAACAAAACTCAATATTTATTGCCCTGATTCTCTTGTTTGCACAAACACCCCATATGTGGTCGTAAACTGCTGTATGGCCAAACGGCAGGGCACAGAAGGAAGGGAACGCCATATGGTTTTTGGAAGGCAGATTTTGCTGGACTGGTTTTTGACACTATGTCCCATTTGAAGCCCCCTGATGCACCCCTACAGTAGAAACTCCAAAAAAGTGACCCCATTTTGGAAACTACGGGATAAGGTGTCAGTTTTGTTGGTATTATTTTAGGGTAACTATGATTTTTGGTTGCTCTATATTACACTTGTTTTGAGACAAGGTAACAAAAATAGAAATTCTGAAATTTCATCTCCATTTGCCAATAACTCTTGTGGAACACCTAAAGGGTTAACAAAGTTTGTAAAACTGGTTTTGAATACCTTGAAGGGTGTAGTTTCTTAGATGGAGTCACTTTTATGGAGATTCTACTCTAGGGGTGCATCGGGGGCTTCAAATGGGACATGGTGTCAAAAAAACAGTCCAGCAAAATCCACCTTCCAAAAACCATATGGCGTTCCTTTCCTTCTGCGCCCTGCAGTTTGGCCATACAGCAGTTTACGACCACATATTGGGTGTTCGTGCAAACTACAGAATCGGGGAATAAATATTAAGATTTGTTTGGCTGTTAACCCTTGCTTTGTTACTGGAAAAATGGATTGAAATGGAAAATTTTTCAAAAAATCGAAATTCTGAAATTTTATCTCCATTTGCCATTGACTTTTGTGGAAAACCTAAAGGGTTAATTACGTTTGTAAAATCAGTTTTGAATACCTTGAGGGGTGTAGTTTCTAGAATGGGGTAATTTTTGGGTGGTTTCTATTATGTAAGCCTCACAAAGTGACTTCAGACCTGAACTGGTCCCTAAAAAGTGGGTTTTTGAAAATTTCTGAAAAATTTCAAGATTTTCTTCTAAACTTCTAAGCCTTGTAACGTCCCCAAAAAATGAAATAGCATTCCCAAAATGATCGATACATGAAGTAGACATATGGGGAATGTAAATCAATAACTTTTTTTGGTGGTATTACTATGTATTATAGAAGTAGAGAAATTGAAACTTGGAAAATTGCTAATTTTTCAAAATTTTTGGTAAATTTTGTATTTTTTTATAAATAAAAATGAAATTTTTCGACTTTATTTTACCACTGTTATGAAGTACAATATGTGACGAAAAAACAATCTCAGAATGGCCTGGATAAGAAAAAGCGTTTTAAAGTTATCACCACATAAAGTGACACTGGTCAGATTTGCAAAAAATGGCCGAGTCCTTAGGGTGAAATAGGGCTGAGTCCTTAAGGGGTTAATCATAACTAACAAAAGTTGCATTGCACTCACAAGAAAAAAATCACTATAGATCGCTGAGGTAACTACAAGTTCTGATATCAGATATTGAGATTTTTCCTATTCTCTCCCTCAGAGCAGCAGCAGCATCCTATCCCTACACTAATAAGAGCAGAGTGACGGGCGGCGCTACGTGACTCCAGCCTATATAGATGCTGGGTCACATGCTGCACTTAACCAGTTACAGCCATGCCATTAGTAGGCATGGCTGTGATGGCTTCTAAGGGCACACATGTTATACGTTTGTTGATTGTCTGCACTGCAGCCTTTCAGCAAGCTTTAATAAAAGGCCGAACACTGAACTCGAACACAAACTTTTATGAAAATGTCCGTGTTCGGGACCGGGTACAAAAATTCCTAAAGTCCGTTACGCTCAACTCTATCTATAAGGCCTCTATCATATGGTCAGTAATTTGCATCAAAATTTGATCATGGTTTGGAAGCCAAAAGCAGGAGTGGGTCCAAAACCCACAACACATGCCATATTTTAAAGGACAAATACGCATGCTGACAATTGACAGCAGGGATTAGTGTGGACACCAATTGAAAGTGGGGATTAAATATTACCCGAGACAGATGCATGTGCAGGGCCTTCAAAAGCATGCCAATACCAGCTCTGAATACCAGCAGGTGATATAAAGCCATGGGTTACTTAGAAACAAGAGGCTGCAAGTACCTACTGGCTACATCTTAGGAAGCCATTGTGCTCTAAATAGATGAGTCCCTTGAAGAAGCTGCCACAAATTTGATAGGAGAAATGCGTCGGGTTGCCATTTGGGATATATTTGCTTGCTAGGGAGGGACATTTATCACAGGGTAAGCCACTAATAAGTGGGGCCGCCCCTTTTGGGGTGATTACTCCGCTTTTACGCAGGGACTATTAGTACATTAGGGAGAGAATCCCATACATACTTTCAATTCCTTCTCGATTCTGGGGTGAAAGTTTGGTCTGGCATGCTGCACGGGTGCAGAAAGCACGCTCCTCGGGTTTAAGGGAAAAAAAACTGCCCGAGAATAGATAACTTGAACACTTCTCTACACACTTTTAGGGTGTTCAAATTCTTTTACACTTAATTCGATGCATTAATCAGTAGTTCAGGAGTTGGTGTAAAACTGTGTCCTGATGCTACAGATTTTAGGGGGTTCAAATTCTTTAACACTTAATTCAATGATTCATCCAGTAGTTGCAGAGTTGGTGCGAAACTGCGGCCTGATACTACACCCTTTTTAGGGTGGTCAAATTCTTTTACACCTAATTTGATGCGTCAATTAGTAGTTCAGGAGTTGGTGTGAAACTGCGGCCTAATTCTACAGATTTTAGAGTGTTCACATTATTTTACACTTAATTTGATGCGTCAATCAGTAGTTGGGGAGTTGGTGCACAATTGCAGCCTGCCACTATCGCTCTTTTACCCTTAGTTAATGTTACAGTACAGTATGTCCAACAGACAGGTGAGGAGGAGAGATCCGATGCCTCCTCCGGTAGGCAGGCAAGTAGCGACAATGAGTCGTGTGGGATCTCTTGTTGCAAGCGGTCAGGTAAGTGGCCCCGAGACTGGTGAGGATGACATCAGTGATGTGCAGACTTGGTGCAGTGATGAAAGTCCTTGTTCGGGTGCCCGGACACCATAACAGTTGGTACGAACATTCCGGTCCAGGTTCGCTCATGCCGACTGATGATAATGCAGTCAAAGAGGCCGTAACAAGTTTCCTTCAGTAACAGGAAGTCTTCTTCTATTCTGGAGGTAACGTGGAAAAAGTTTTAAGGGGGATGACATTGAAAAGTAGTAAGTTCAAATTTCTCTGAAAATGTTGTTTTCATATTCAGGTAGATAACTTATTGAATACCCCTCATAGAAGTGTTTTTGGTTAACCCATAATCCAATTTTCTCAGAGAGTATGGAGACGGCTATTGCTTGTTTTATCCTAGATCAGTTATGGGGCAAGAGATCCTCTTCTAAGTGATAAAAGGCTTTACCCAAATGTTTTTCGAACAGTCCCCGATGACAAGATACAATATTCAGCATTTGTGAAGCTACTGGAGCGGTTCCAGTGGAACTGGTTTGGGATCATCACATCAGATGATGACAGTGGACGACAGGAGTTACAACAGTTAATCAAGAAGTTTACTCATCATGAGATTTGTGTGGAGTTCAGCATTCTTGTATCTGCGTATACTTATGAGCATGTCCCAGTAGCTTTACAGGCATCGTCCACTGATGTTATTATTATTTGTGGCACTTATAGTATGACTTACATGACGTTTTTGTACAATGCAGTTGATGTTCTGAGTAACAAGACTCTTATTCTTCCAATTTCATGGTCACATGCTACAGAGCTTATATATAAGCGAGGAAAAGCTCCTGCTAATTGTAGTTTGGTGTTTTCACCTCTCAGATACAATATTACTGAGATGCAGGAGTATTTTTCTAAAATACAATTTTCTGATCGACCTTCTGATCCGTTGTTGGAAGATATTTGGATGGCTGTATTCCGATGTTTTTCAAGAAATAAATTAAAGAACTTCCTTATTCCAAGAACATATGCCATTCCTTTCCATAACTGCTCAGGAGAGGAGCGATTTCAGGATGATTATTTTTATTTTCCTGAAGACTTTACCCCTTTCCAAGTGTATGTGGCAGTCTTACTGATGGCTCGGGCTTTACATGATATACATATGGCTCTTCATAATCATGGGAAACACAGTATTTCAGCAGGTGAATATAAATACAAGGTGAGCGGCATACGCTGAGTATGTGTATGATAGCCATGACTGAAGGAACCATCTATCTCTTATATATATAAAAATGAATTTCTGTCTGTCTAGACATTCGTTACGACCAAACGACTGGACCGATCTTCACCAAATTTGGGACATGTGTACATCAGGTGTCCGGGAAGGTTTTAGACTGGGTCTCAGCTCTCTAGGACGTACCATTCCTAGGACGAGATATTCCCAAAAAATGACCTGCATTAGCCAATAGAAGCCAGCAAGCCTTTCACTTCCGTAAATCCAAACTGCCATTTACACGGTCACATGACCCTTATCAGCCAATAGAAGCTCGCTGGCAGTTCATCTCCACACACACAGTTTTACTCCAGGTAACCATAACAACCCAGCCATGTTCCCTGCTGTAGATGAGTTTTAAAGGAAATCTGTCAGCAGGATAATCGCTATTGAAGTAAAGCCTGGGCCTAATAGCACTTAGTACCTTATTTCCTGAGGTTTCCATAACAACTCAGCTATTTCTCTTCACTGCTGTAGGTCAGCTTTAACCCCTTAAGGACATAGGACGTATGGGTATGCCCTAATGTCCGAGTCCTTAAGGACACAGGACGTACCCATACGTCCTAAATTAAATCCTGTATAAAAATAAATAAAAAATTGCTAGAAACATGGTTCCTGCTGCGATCGTGCAGCAGGAACCATGTTCATATGCCGAGGGGGGTCCTGTGTCCCCCCGTATCAGTGATCGCTGCAAACCGCAGGTCAATTCAGACCTGCGGTTTGCAGCACTTTGCGATGTATCTGATCCCCGCGGTCTATGACCGCGGGGATCAGATACTTTAAAATGCCGGCAAATTATAGTTTTTTTATTCCTATAACCTCCCCTCCTGTGCCCTCATTGTGATGGGCGGTGCGGGGAGGGGGGGAGGCTTGCGGGCGGTGCGGGAGGCGGTTCGGCAGGCGGTGCGGGGGCGGGCGGGCGAGCGATCCTCTGCCCGCCCCTCCGCTCATTTTCAGGATAGCCGAGCGTGACAAGCAGAGTGTCAGCACATTGCTGACACTCTGCTTGTATTGGCTGACAACCCCTTCCATGCCGCGGTCTGTAGGGACCGCTGTATGGAAGTGGTTAAGAGGGAGGGAGCTGCTGTGGGGGGCTGCTGTGCCTGGTGCAGCCCCCCTAGCTCCAGTCCCTAGCTTCCCTCCCTCCTCATCCTCCGCTGCTCTGTTATAGCAGCGGAGGACGGTAACCATGGCAACAGGACGCCTTCAAATGTACTGTACTGTATTATACAGACACCAGATCCACTGGATCTTCAAGAACTAAGTGGGTCTGGGTCCAAAAAAATGTAAAAAAGTGAAAAAAGGTAAAAACAAAAAAACACATTTATCACTAATAAAAAAGAAAACAAAAAAAATACACTACACATGTTATATATCAGCGCTTCTGTAACGACCTGATCTATAAAATGGGTTTGTTACTTTTCCCGTACGGTGAACATCATTAAAAATACCCTCAAAAAAACAATGATAAAATTGAAATTTTGCCCACTTCACTTCCCAAAAAAGTTAATAAAAGTGGTCAAAAAAGTTGTATCTACACCCAAATGGTACTAATCAAACCGTTACCTCGTCCCGCAAAAAATGATACCTTACTAAGAAAATCGCCCAAAAAATAAAAAAATGATAACTCTTAGGCTATGCAGAAACTAAAACATGATTTTTTTTTGTTTAAAAAATTATATGATTGTGTAAAACCTAAACAATTAAATAAAAAGTAGACATATTATTTATCGCCGCGTCCGTAAGAACCTGAACTATAAAAATAACACATGAACTAACCCCTCAGGTGGATACCGCAAAAAAAAAAAAAAAAAATACTGTAAAAAGCAGTTTTTTGTCACCTAACATCACAAAAAGTGTGACAATAAGCGATCAAAAAGTCATATGCACCCCAAAATAGTGCCATTAAAACCGTCATCTCATCCCGCAAAAAAAGAGCCCCTACCTAAGACAATTGGACAAAAACTAAAAAAAAACTGACTCTCAGACTATGGAGATACTAAAATAGTTTTTTGTTAACAAAGGATATTATAGTGTAAAACCTAAATAAATTAAAAAGAGTAGACATATTAGGTATTGCCGCATCCGTAAGAATCTGCTCTATAAAAATAACACATGACCTAACCCCTCAGATGAACACAGTCACAAAAATAAAATAAATACGGTCCCAAAACAGCTATTTTTTCCAAATTTTCCATTTTAATCATATTTTTCCAGTAACAAAGCAAGGGTTAACAGTCAAACAAAACTATATATTTATTGCCCTGATTCTGTAGTTTACAGAAACACCCCATATGTGGTTGTAAACTGCTTTATGGACAAACGGCAGGGCGCAGAAGGAAAGGAACGCCATATGGTTTTTGGGAGGCAGATTTTGACGGACTGGTTTTTTGACACCATGTCCCATTTGAAGCCCCCCGATGCACCCCTAGAATAGAAACTCCATAAAAGTTACCCCATATAAGAAACTACACCCCTCAAGGTATTCAAAACTGATTTTACAAACTTTATTAACCCTTTAGGTGTTCCTCAAGAGTTTATGGCAAATGGAGATGAAATTTAAGAATTTCTATTTTTTTATTACCTTGTCTCACAAAACTGTATTATAGAGCAACCAAAAATCATACGCACCCTAAAAATTATACCACCAAAACTGCCACCTTATCCAGTAGTTTCCAAAATGGGTTCACTTTTTTGAGTTTCTACTCTAGGGGTGCATCAGGGGGGCTTGAAATGGGCCATGGTGTAAATAAACCAGTCCATCAAAATTTGCCATCCAAAAACCATATGGCGTTCCCTTCCTTCTGCGCCCTGACGTTTGGTGATACAGAAGTTTACAACCACATATGGGGTGTTTCTGCAAACTATAGAATAAGGGCTATAAATATTGGGTTATGTTTGGCTGTTAACCCTTGCTTTGTTCCTGGAAAAAATGGATTCAAATGGAAAATTTGCCCAAAAAATCGAAATTCTGAAATTTTATGTCCATTTGCCATGAACTCATGTGGAACACCTAAAGGGTTAACAAGGTTTGTAAAATCAGTTTTGAATACCTTGAGGGGTGTAGTTTCTAGAATGGGGTAATTTTTGGGTGGTTTCTTTTATGTAAGCCTCACAAAGTGACTTTAGACCTGAACTGGTCCTTAAAAATTGGGTTTTTGAAATTTTCTGAAAATTTTCAAGATTTGCTTCTAAACTTCAAAGCCTTGTAACGCCCCCAAAAAATAAAATGGCATTCCCAAAATGATCCAAACATGAGGTAGACATTTGGGGAAAGTAAAGTAATAACTATTTTTTGAGTTATTACTAAGTATTTTAGAAGTGGAGAAATTGAAACTTGAAAATTAGCAATTTTTTTTTTTATACTGCTACTCTACCCAGGGAACACTTGCTGTAAAGGTTAATGTCCAACATAACACAGATTTACCTGCAAATGAGATCATAGTTAATTTCCCATTATAGTCTATGGGCATTCCATGGTGTCATTCCCCTTGGCATTTTATAGAAACCAATGATAATCCCACTTAATCTCAATTTTAAATAATCCCACTGAACTTGAAGAGTAATCCTGCTACAGATGTATTTGATATGTTAAATGGTTCAGGCACAAAGTCACGTTTTACTTCCCATTATAGTCTATGGGCATTCCATTATGTCACTCACCTTTGCATTCTATAGAAAACAGGTATAATCCAAGGTAAGTTTCATTTTACATTATGCTACTCTACTCAGGGAACACTTGCGGTAAAGGTTAATGTCCAAAATAACACAGATTTACCTGCAAATGAGCTCATAGTTTACTTCCCATTATAGTCTATGGGCATTCCTTTCTGTCATTCCACTTGGCATTTCATAGAAACCAATGATAATCCCACTTAATCTCAATTTTAAATAATCCCACTGAACTTGAAGAGTAAGCCTGCTACAGGTGTATTTGATATGTTGAATGGTTCAGGCACCAAGTCACGTTTACTTCCCATTATAGTCTATGGGCATTCCATTATGTCACTCACCTTTGCATTCTATAGAAAACAGGTATAATCCAAGGTAATTTTCATTTTACATTATGCTACTCTACTCAGGGAACACTTGCGGTAAAGGTTAATGTCCAAAATAACACAGATTTACCTGCAAATGAGCTCATAGTTTACTTCCCATTATAGTCTATGGGCATTCCTTTCTGTCATTCCACTTGGCATTTCATAGAAACCAATGATAATCCCACTTAATCTCAATTTTAAATAATCCCACTGAACTTGAAGAGTAAACCTGCTACAGGTGTATTTGATATGTTGAATGGTTCAGGCACCAAGTCACGTTTTACTTCCCATTATAGTCTATGGGCATTCCATTATGTCACTCACCTTTGCATTCTATAGAAAACAGGTATAATCCAAGGTAATTTTCATTTTACATTATGCTACTCTACC
Organism: Bufotes viridis; assembly: GCA_033119425.1. Taxonomy (NCBI): domain Eukaryota; kingdom Metazoa; phylum Chordata; class Amphibia; order Anura; family Bufonidae; genus Bufotes; species Bufotes viridis. The sequence goes on along the minus strand of CM065589.1, from coordinate 590,321,897 downwards.
CAGGGAACACTTGCGGTAAAGGTTAATGTCCAAAATAACACAGATTTACCTGCAAATGAGCTCATAGTTTATTCCCATTATAGTCTATGGGCATTCCTTTCTGTCATTCCACTTGGCATTTCATAGAAACCAATGATAATCCCACTTAATCTCAATTTTAAATAACCCCACTGAATTTGAAGAGTAAGCCTGCTATAGGTGTATTTGATATGTTGAATGGTTCAGGCACAAAGTCACGGTTTACTTCCCATTATAGTCTATGGGCATTCCATTATGTCACTCACCTTTGCATTCTATAGAAAACAGGTATAATCCAAGGTAATTTTCATTTTACATTATGCTACTCTACCCAGGGAACACATGCGGTAAAGGTTAATGTCCAAAATAACACAGATTTACCTGCAAATGAGCTCATAGTTTACTTCCCATTATAGTCTATGGGCATTCCATGGTGTCATTCCCCTTGGCATTTTATAGAAACCAATGATAATCCCACTTAATCTCAATTTTAAATAATCCCACTGAACTTGAAGAGTAATCCTGCTACAGATGTATTTGATATGTTAAATGGTTCAGGCACAAAGTCACGTTTTACTTCCCATTATAGTCTATGGGCATTCCATTATGTCACTCACCTTTGCATTCTATAGAAAACAGGTATAATCCAAGGTAAGTTTCATTTTACATTATGCTACTCTACTCAGGGAACACTTGCGGTAAAGGTTAATGTCCAAAATAACACAGATTTACCTGCAAATGAGCTCATAGTTTACTTCCCATTATAGTCTATGGGCATTCCTTTCTGTCATTCCACTTGGCATTTCATAGAAACCAATGATAATCCCACTTAATCTCAATTTTAAATAATCCCACTGAACTTGAAGAGTAAACCTGCTACAGGTGTATTTGATATGTTGAATGGTTCAGGCACCAAGTCACGTTTACTTCCCATTATAGTCTATGGGCATTCCATTATGTCACTCACCTTTGCATTCTATAGAAAACAGGTATAATCCAAGGTAATTTTCATTTTACATTATGCTACTCTACCCAGGGAACACTTGCGGTAAAGGTTAATGTCCAAAATAACACAGATTTACCTGCAAATGAGCTCATAGTTTATTCCCATTATAGTCTATGGGCATTCCTTTCTGTCATTCCACTTGGCATTTCATAGAAACCAATGATAATCCCACTTAATCTCAATTTTAAATAACCCCACTGAATTTGAAGAGTAAGCCTGCTATAGGTGTATTTGATATGTTGAATGGTTCAGGCACAAAGTCACGGTTTACTTCCCATTATAGTCTATGGGCATTCCATTATGTCACTCACCTTTGCATTCTATAGAAAACAGGTATAATCCAAGGTAATTTTCATTTTACATTATGCTACTCTACCCAGGGAACACATGCGGTAAAGGTTAATGTCCAAAATAACACAGATTTACCTGCAAATGAGCTCATAGTTTACTTCCCATTATAGTCTATGGGCATTCCATGGTGTCATTCCCCTTGGCATTTCATAGAAACCAGTGATAATCCCACTTAATCTCAATTTTAAATAATCCCACTAAACTTGAAGAGTAAGCCTGCTACAGGTGTATTTGATATGTTGAATGGTTCAGGCACAAAATCACGGTTTACTTCCCATTATAGTCTATGGGCATTCCATTATGTCACTCACCTTTGCATTCTATAGACAATAGGTATAATCCAAGGTAATTTTCATTTTACATTATGCTACTCTACCCAGGGAACACTTGCGGTAAAGGTTAATGTCCAGCATAACACAGATTTACCTGCAAATGAGCTCATAGTTTATTTCCCATTATAGTCTATGGGCATTCCTTTCTGTCATTCCACTTGGCATTTCATAGAAACCAATGATAATCCCACTTAATCTCAATTTTAAATAACCCCACTGAATTTGAAGAGTAAGCCTGCTAAAGATGTATTTCATATGTTGAATGGTTCAGGAACAAAGTCACGGTTTACTTCCCATTATAGTCTATGGGCATTCCATTATGTCACTCACCTTTGCATTCTATAGAAAACAGGTATAATCCAAGGTAATTTTCATTTTACATTATGCTACTCTACCCAGGGAACACATGCGGTAAAGGTTAATGTCCAAAATAACACAGATTTATCTGCAAATGAGCTCATAGTTTACTTCCCATTATAGTCTATGGGCATTCCATGGTGTCATTCCCCTTGGCATTTCATAGAAACCAGTGATAATCCCACTTAATCTTAATTTTAAATAATCCCACTAAACTTGAAGAGTAAGCCTGCTACAGGTGTATTTGATATGTTGAATGGTTCAGGCACCAAGTCTCGTTTAACTTTCCATTATAGTCTATGGGCATTCCATTATGTCACTCACCTTTGCATTCTATAGAAAACAGTTATAATCCAAGGTAATTTTCATTTTACATTATGCTACTCTACCCAGGGAACACTTGCGATAAAGTTTAATGTCCAGCATAACACAGATTTACCTGCAAATGAGCTCATAGTTTATTCCCCATTATAGTGTATGGGCATTCCATGGTGTCATTCCCCTTGGCATTTTATAGAAACCAATGATAATCCCACTTAATCTCAATTTTAAATAATCCTACTGAACTTGAAGAGTAATCCTGCTACAGATGTATTTGATATGTTAAATGGTTCAGGCACAAAGTCACGTTTTACTTCCCATTATAGTCTATGGGCATTCCATTATGTCACTCACCTTTGCATTCTATAGAAAATGGGTATAATCCAAGGTAATTTTAATTTTACATTATGCTACTCTACTCAGGGAACACTTGCGGTAAAGTTTAATGTCCAACATAACACAGATTTACCTGCAAATGAGCTCATAGTTTATTCCCCATTATAGTCTATGGGCATTCTTTTCTGTCATTCCCCTTGGCATTTCCTAGAAACCAATGATAATCCCACTTAATCTCAATTTTAAATAACCCCACTGAATTTGAAGAGTAAGCCTGCTACAGGTGTATTTGATATGTTGAATGGTTTAGGAACAAAGTCACGGTTTACTTCCTATTATAGTCTATGTGCATTCCATTATGTCACTCACCTTTGCATTCTATAGAAAACAGGTATAATCCAAGGTAATTTTCATTTTACATTATGCTAATCTACCCAGGGAACATTGCGGTAAAAGTTAATGTCCAAAATAACACAGATTTACCTGCAAATGAGCTCATAGTTTATTCCCATTATAGTCTATGGGCATTCCTTTCTGTCATTCCACTTGGCATTTCATAGAAACCAATGATAATCCCACTTAATCTCAATTTTAAATAATACCACTGAACTTGAAGAGTAAGCCTGCTACAGATGTATTTGATATGTTGAATGGTTCAGGCACAAAGTCACGGTTTACTTCCTATTATAGTCTATGTGCATTCCATTATGTCACTCACCTTTGCATTCTATAGAAAACAGGTATAATCCAAGGTAATTTTCATTTTACATTATGCTACTCTACTCAGGGAACACTTGCGGTAAAGGTTAATGTCCAAAATAACACAGATTTACCTGCAAATGAGCTCATAGTTTATTCCTCATTATAGTCTATGGGCATTCCATGGTGTCATTCCACTTGGCATTTCATAGAAACCAGTAATAATCCCACTTAATCTTAATTTTAAATAATCCCACTAAACTTGAAGAGTAAGCCTGCTATAGGTGTATTTGATATGTTGAATGGTTCAGGCACCAAGTCTCGTTTAACTTCCCATTATAGTCTAAGGGCATTCCATTATGTCACTCACCTTTGCATTCTATAGAAAACGGGTATAATCCAAGGTAATTTTCATTTTAGATTATGCTACTCTACTCAGAAAACACTGGCGGTAAAAGTCAATGTCCAAAATAACAAAGATTTACCTGCAAATGAGCTTATAGTTTTTTTGCCATTATAGTCTATGGGCATTCCTTTCTGTCATTCACCCTCGTCATTCTGCAGAAAACAGTGATAATTCCACTTATTCTGAACATTAAATAATCCCACTGAATTTGGAGAGTAATCCTGCTAAATAATTATTATATATGTCAAATGGTTTTGTCTCTAATTCAAATATTACATTTCCATTATTGTCTATGGGCATTCCACTTTCCTGTTAAAGTCTATGGGCATTCCATTCTGTCATTCCTTTTAGTAGGCCCCCATTTTCACACTGGAAAGTATTAGATACACAGCTTAGCAGACAGTATCACACAGGATAGGATTAGATACACAGTTTAGCAGATAGTATCACACAGGATAGGATTAGATACACAGCTCAGCAAACAATATCACACAGGATAGGATTAGATAAAAAGCTCAGCAGACAGTATCACATAGGAAAGGATATTAGATACAGAGCTCTGCAGACAGTATCACACAGGATAGGATCTTCACCAAATTTGGCACACAGGTACATCAGGTGTCCAGGAAGGTTTTAGACCAGGTCTCGGCTCTCTAGGACCTACCTTTCCTGAGATATTCTCAAAAAATGACCTGCATTAGCCAATAGAAGCCAGCAAGCCTTTCACTTCAATCCGAACTGCCATTTACATGGTCACATGTCCATTATAAGCCAATAGAAGCTTGTGGGTACTAATCCAGGTTGCCATAACAACTGATCACAGGTTTTATGTAATCACAGATTAGACTGTCACCCGTCTCAGGTAGATTGCTGATGGCTGAAAAGGTATTCACATAGATCACTAAACAACCACCATTAACTAATAAGATATAACTTTTATTCTATTACTATTAAAATCCGTTTTCAACCTTAGTTATATTTATTTATTTATCAAAAAACAATAAACATATAGACGGGATGTATTCCCATAATTCTAGGTAGGTCGAGGGACTGCGATTAGAGTGTTGGGGGAAATGCTAACCCTAGCCTCTCCCTATTTTGATACACCCTACCTAAGAACGGAATGGCCGCCCCGATAGGGGCGATCCCATGTCACGTGCCTCCTGAATTCCCTAGGAGACCCTGATAGCGGTTGGCCTCGTCTATACTGACCTAAACTGTTGAAATTTACCAAAAACGGCGGCCAATCAAGGAGCTCCCGTTAGTGTGTCCCCATGGATAGAGGGAAGCCAATATAACTGCACACAGTGCGCTCTTTTAAACGGGCGCGGGTCTGGATGACGTAGTTCATCACCTGATACGGTCATATGGCCGGCCAAGCAATGACGTATGTGGTCACCTGATCGGCAATCTAAAGGTCCTTGTACCTACTGAAGCTTATAGTTAAAGCTTAGCCATTCTAGATTGAAACAGCGCGATCATACTAGAAAATAGAGAGCTGCTTGGTTTATTATTTATTATTAGTGATGAGCGGCAGGTGCCATATTCGATTTCGACGAAATTCGCGAATATTCGAATGAATATTCGTTTCATATTCGTCGAAATCGAATATTCGTCATTTTTTCTAGTTATCGCGATTAAAATGCGATTTAAATAATCGCATATTGCGATTTGTACTTAAGGCTACTTTCCTATTGGTTTCATATCTAGAATTAGCGAGGATGACGAATATGACGAATGTATTCGTCATATTCCTCAAAACGAAGATAACGAGTATTCTACATCTTCGTTTTAGCAACCTATTCGTCAACTTCGCTAATTCTAGCAATCAAATAGGAAGGTTGACTAATGAGACAGCTGTGTTAAATTCGCTATGCGATTTTTTTTTTTTAATAAATAGAATACTTATAATAATATTATCATATCAAGTAATATAATTATTGTATTAAAAAAAAAAATCGCATAGCGAATTTTTAACACAGCTGTCTCTATAGTCAACCTTCCTATTTGATTGCTAGAATTAGCGAAGTTGACGAATAGGTTGCTAAAACGAAGATGTAGAATACTTCGTTATCTTCGTTTTGAGGAATATGACGAATACATTCGTCATATTCGTCAACCTCGCTAATTCTAGCAATCAAATAGGAAGGTTGACTATAGAGACAGCTGTGTTAAATTCGCTATGCGATTTTTTTTTTTAATAAATAGAATACTTATAATAAAATATTATCATATCAAGTAATATAATTATTGTATTAAAAAAAAATCGCATAGCGAATTTAACACAGCTCTCTGGTAAGTCAACCTTCCTATTTGATGAATGATGATGATTGCTCGAATTAGCGAAGTTGACGAATAGGTAGCTAAAACGAAGATGTAGAATACTTCGTTATCTTCGTTTTGAGGAATATGACGAATACATTCGTCATATTCGTCATCCTCGCTAATTCTACCAAGCCAACCATAACTTCTGTGCTCATGGAGCGTCCCCATCACCATGGGAACGTCTCCATATACTAAAATGTACTGTCGGATTTGAGGAATTACGTTGAAATCGCAATGCGATTAATTCAAGTTATATTAATCGCATTGCGATTTCAACTTAGAGATGGGTTTATAATGGGTCAGCTTGCTAGAATTAACGAAGTTAACGAATATGGAATATAGCAGCAGTGCTAAGTTGAAATCGCAATGCGATTAATTTAACTTAAAGTATTCGCATTGCGATTTCAACTTAGCACTGCTAGTGCATAGCTATATATTCCATTATGGAATATATAGCTATGCACTAGCAGTGCTAAGTTGAAATCGCAATGCGAATACTTTAAGTTAAATTAATCGCATTGCGATTTCAACTTAGCACTGCTGCTATATTCCATATTCGTTAACTTCGTTAATTCTAGCAAGCTGACCCATTATAAACCCATCTCTAAGTTGAAATCGCAATGCGATTAATATAACTTGAATTAATCGCATTGCGATTTCAACGTAATTCCTCAAATCCGACAGTACATTTTAGTATATAGAGATTTTCCCATGGAAGGGGACGCTCCATGAGCACGGAAGTCGGCAGAAGCGGCAACGGGCACTGACTGGAGCAGCCAGGAAGCCAGGAATCCTCATGACAGGTAAGAACTACTTTTGGGAAGTGGGAAAGAAAAAAATATAACTAAAAAAAAAAAAAAAAAAAAACGAATATTCGAAATAGCGAATTTATAGCGCTATATTCGAAATATTCGCGAATTAGCGAAGTGCCGATATTCGCTAAAAAAATTCGCTTTTCGAATATTCGCGCTCAACACTATTTATTATAAGCCAAATAATAATGGAATATATACCAAGGTAGAAATATATGGATAGGTTTAGTCAATTAAGGACAAATGGATAATAAGATCTGTAAATGGACAAAAATGTAGATATGTTGAAGCTGGCCTCATATAAAACACACAAAATTTATACTGTCGTTTAGTCCATGTGGTACAGACGTGTTTAGTGTATAAATCCATTTAGATTCTTTTTGTCTCAGGATTTTGTTTAAATTGCAGCCTCTAATTGATGGTGCAATGACTTAAATAGCTAGGAATTGTAGATATTGTGGATTATTCTCATGCAGAGAAGAGCGAACACCTGGAAGTTCGGGTTCGGGAAGTTCGGCTGAACTTCCCGAAAATGTTCGGATTCGGGATCCGAACTCGACCCTTACTTTATACCGAACCCGAACCCCATTGAAGTCAATGGGGACCCAAACTTTTGGGCACTAAAAAGGCTGTAAAATAGTCCAGGAAAGGGCTAGAGGGCTGCAAAAGGCAGCAAAATGTAGGTAAATGCCCTGCAAACAAATGTGGATAGGGAAATGAATTAAAATAAAATGAAATATATAAAAATTAACCAATATCAATTGGAGAGAGGTCCCACAGCAAGGAATCATGCATCATTTCACCCACCACTGGAGAAGGCCACATTCATTTATTTAGGCCCCAGCACCCAGGGAGAGGAGAGAGGTCCCACAGCAAGGAATAAAGTGTCATATCACCCACCACTGGAGAAGGCCACTTTCAGTTATTTCGGCCCCAGCACCCAGACAGAGGAGAGAGGTCCCACAGCAAGGAATCTTGCGTCATATCACACACCACTGGAGAAGGCCACTTTCAGTTATTTCGACCCAGCACCCAGACAGAGGAGAGAGGTCCCACAGCAAGGAATCATGCGTCATATCACCCACCACTGGAGAAGGCCACTTTCAGTTATTTCGACCCAGCACCCAGACAGAGGAGAGAGGTCCCACAGCAAGGAATCATGCGTCATTTCACCCACCACTGGAGAAGGCCACTTTCAGTTATTCCAGCCCCAGCACCCAGACAGAGGAGAGAGGTCACACAGCAAGGAATCATGCGTCATATCACCCTCTACTGGAGAAGGCCACTTTCAGTTATTTCGACCCAGCACCCAGACAGAGGACAGAGGTCCCACAGCAAGGAGTCATGCGTCATTTCACCCACCACTGGAGAAGGCCACTTTCAGTTATTTTGGCCCAGCAGCCAGACAGAGGAGAGAGGTCCCACAGCAAGGAATAAGGCGTCATATCACCCACCACTGGAGAAGACCATTTTCAGTTATTTTGGCCCCAGCACCCAGACAGAGGAGAGAGGTCCCACAGCAAGGAATCATGCGTCATATCACCTACCACTGGAGAAGGCCACTTTCAGTTATTTCTTCCCCAGCACCCAGACAGAGGAGAGAGGTCCCACAGCAAGGAATCATGCGTCATATCACCTACCACTGGAGAAGGCCACTTTCAGTTATTTCTTCCCCAGCACCCAGACAGAGGAGAGAGGTCCCACAGCAAGGAATCATGTGTCATATCACCCACCACTGGAGAAGGCCACTTTCAGTTATTTCGGCCACAGCACCCAGACAGAGAGGAGAGAGATCCCACAGCAAGGAATCATGCGTCATATCACCCACCACTGGAGAAGGCCACTTTCAGTTATTTAGGCCCTGGCGCCCAGATTGAGGAGAGGTTCATTTAACTTTGGGTTGCACAGCAAGATCATGGTAAAGTTAAAAAAATGAGGATTCAATAAAGAAGTGCCCGGAGTACAAGAATACATGGTTGAGGGGGAGGCAGTTATAAATGTCTATTCTGCACAAGGGAGGGACAGGTCCTGTGGGATCCATACCTGGTTCATTTTTATGAACGTCAGCTTGTCCACGTTGGCTGTGGACAGGCGGCTGCGTTTGTCAGTAATGACGCCCCCTGCCGTGCTGAATACACGTTCAGACAAAACGCTGGCCGCCGGGCAGGCCAGCACCTCCAAGGCATAAAATGCTTACTCTGGCCACGTGGACAATTTGGATACCCAGAAGTTGAATGGGGCCGAACCATCAGTCAGTACATGGACGCTTGTGCAGACGTACTGTTCAACCATGTTAGTGAAATGCTGCCTCCTGCTAACACGTTCCGTATCAGGTGGTGGTGCAGTTAGCTGTGGCGTCGAGTGGAGACAAAATTTTTCCACATTTCTGCCATGCTAACCCTGCCCTCAGAGGAGCTGGCCGTGACACAGCTGCGTTGGCGACCTCTTGCTCCTCCGCTGCCTTCGCCTTGGGCTTCCACCTGTTCCCCTGTGACATTTGGTAATGCTCTCAGGAGCGCCTCTACCAGCGTGCGCTTGTTCTCGCGCATCTTCCTATCACGCTCCAGGGCAGGAAGTAAGGTGGGCACATTGTCTTTGTACCGGGGATCCAGCAGGGTGGCAACCCAGTAGTCCACACACGTTAAAATGTGGGCAACTCTGCTGTCGTTGCGCAGGCACTGCAGCATGTAGTCGCTCATGTGTGCCAGGCTCCCCAGAGGTAAGGACAAGCTGTCCTCTGTGGGAGGCGTATCGTCATCGTCCTCCGTATCCCCCCAGCCACGCACCAGTGATGGGCCTGAGCTGTGTCTGGTGCCACCCCGCTGTGAACCTGCTTCATCCTCATCCTCCTCCACCTCCTCATCCTCCAGTAGTGGGCCCTGGCTGGCCACATTTGTACCTGGCCTCTGCTGTTGCAAAAAACCTCCCTCTGAGCCACTTCTAACAGACTTGCCTGAAAGTGCTAAAAATGACCCCTCATCCTCCTCCTCCTCCTCCTCCTGGGCCACCTCCTCTTCCATCATCGCCCAAAGCGTTTTCTCAAGGAGACATAGAAGTGGTATTGTAACGCTGATAATGGTGTCATCGCCACTGGCCATGTTGGTAGAGTACTCGAAACAGCGCAACAGGGCAAACAGGTCTCGCATGGAGGCCCAATCATTGTTGGTGAAGTGGTGCTGTTCTGCAGTGCGACTGACGCATGCATGCTGCAGCTGAAACTCCACTATGGCCTGCTGCTGCTCGCACAGTCTCTCCAGCATGTGCAAGGTGGAGTTCCACCTGGTGGGCACGTCGCATATGAGGCGGTGAGCGGGAAGGCCGAAGTTACGCTGTAGCGCAGACAGGCGAGCAGTGGCAGGATGTGAACGCCGGAAGCGCGCACAGATGGCCCGCATTTTATGCAGCAGCTCTGACATGTCAGGGTAGTTGTGAATGAACTTCTGCACCACCAAATTCAGCACATGCGCCAGGCAAGGGATGTGCGTCAAACCGGCTAGTCCCAGAGCTGCGACGAGATTTCGCCCATTATCGCAAAGAATGATGCCCTGCGATCCTTGGCGGCGGAAGGACGTGCGCCAAGGAACTCTCCGCCTGGGGCCCAGCCGCCACTACATTTACCCAGTGTGCAGTTAGGGAGATATAGCGTCCCTGGCCGTGCTTACTGGTCCACGTATCTGTGGTTAGGTGGACCTTGCCACAGATGGCGTTGAGCAGTGCACACTTGATTTTATTGGATACTTGGTTGGGCAGGGAAGGCATGGCTGTCTTGGAGAAGTAGTGGCGGCTGGGAACAACATACTGTGGGACAGCCATGGACATCAGCTGTTTGAAGCTGTCTGTGTCCACCAGCCTGAATGACAGCATTTAAAAGGCCAGTAATTTAGAAATGCTGGCATTCAGGCCCAAGGCTTGAGGGTGGCTAGGTGGGAATTTACGCTTTCGCTCCACGGTTTGTGAGATGGAGGGCTAAACGTTGCCATGTGACATGGTGGAGATGCTTGGTGACGCAGGTGGTGGTGTCGGTGGCACATCCTCTGTTTGATGGGCAGCAGGTGCCAACATTCCTCCCGAGGCGGAGGAAGAGGCCGAGGCAGCAGCAGAAGAGGGAGCAGTGGGAGCCAGAGTGAGTTCCTTGCTTTTATGGTGTTTACTCCATTGCAGTTCATGCTTTGCATATAGATGCCTGGTCATGCAGGTTGTGCTAAGGTTCAGAACGTTAATGCCTCGCTTCAGGATCTGATGGCACAGCGTGCAAACCACTCGGGTCTTGTCGTCAGCACATTGTTTAAAGAAGTGCCATGACAGGGAACCCCTTGAAGCTGCCTTTGGGGTGCTCGGTCCCTGGTGGCGGTGGCCCGTAGCAGACGAACTCTCTTGGCGGCGGCTGTTCTGCTTTTGCCCCCTGCTCCCTCTTTTGCTACGCTGTTGGCTCGGTCTCACCACTGCCTCTTCCTCTGAACTATGAAAGTCAGTGGCATGACCTTCATTCCATGTGGGGTCTAGGACCTCATCGTCCCCTGCATCGTCTTCCACACAGTCTTCCTCCCTGACCTCCTGTTCGGTCTGCACACTGCAGAAAGACGCAGCAGTTGGCACCTGTGTTTCGTCATCATCAGAGACGTGCGGACTCTGATGAGGTGGTATTCCCATGTCCTCATCATCAGGAAACATCAGTGGTTGTGCATCAGTGCATTCTATGTCTTCCACCACTGGGAAAGGGCTAGGTGGATTCCCCTGGGAAACCCTACCAGCAGAGTCTTCAAACAGCATAAGAGACTGCTGCATAACTTTAGGCTCAGACAGTTTCCCTGATATGCATGGGGGTGATTTGACAGACTGATGGGCTTGGTTTTCAGGCGCCACCTGTGCGCTTTCTGCAGAAGACTGGGTGGGAGATAATGTTGTGAATGTGCTGGATCCACTGTCGGCCACCCAATTGACTAGCACCTGTACCTGCTCAGGCCTTACCATCCTTAGAACGGCATTGGGCCCCACCAAATATTGCTGTAAATTCTGGCGGGTACTGGAATCTGAGGTAGTTGGTTCACTAGGACGTGTGGCTGTGGCAGAATGGCCACGTCCTCTCCCAGCACCAGAGGGTACACTAACAACACCACGACCGCGTCCGCGTCCCTTACTAGATGTTTTCCTCATTGTTACCGTTAACCAAGCACCACAATAAGAAAATAAATATTTGGCCCAATGTATTGATTTCAAATTCAGGCCTTTTTTTTACAGGCACCTAACACTATCTGCCTATTTATTTATGTACCGTATTACAGTAATCCAGGCACAGCAGTAACCACTGATTTAGGGGAATATCTCTTTTAGGGTTAGTATTTAGGCCCTGGATGAAAGGTATCCTTTTATGGACAGATTTACACTTGGAGATGCACAGTAACGTGAGAAAAAATATGTAGGATTATGCCTTCAGCAATTGTATTTTAACACTTTGCGTAATATACCCTTTAACGGACAGAAATCCAATTGGAGATGCACGGTAGCGTGTGAAGTTAATGAGGATGACCATCTCAGCACTTGTATATACACCTTGAGTGTAATATACCCTTTTACGGACAGATTAACACTTGGCCTTCAATTGCTAGAACACCAGATTTAGGGTATTGCTATTTTGGCAAGTGAATTTCACCCCAGAACAAAAATATACCCTTTTACGGACAGATTAACACTTGGCCTGCAACAGCTGGGACACTAGATTCAGGGTATTGCTATTTTGGCAATTGAATTTCACCCCCAGAACAAAATATATGTTTGGCAGACACTATTATAGTTTGCCAGCCAGTGCTGGGACACCAGATTTAGGGGATTGCTATTGAATTTCACCACAGAAAATAATCTATCCTTTGCCAGACAATAGACAGTATTATACTTGGCTAGGCAAAGCTGGAACACCAGATTTAGGGGATTGGTATTTTGGCAATTGTACTTAACCACCTCAGCCCCCCTAGCTTAAACACCCTTAATGACCAGGCCACTTTTTACAATTCTGCACTACACTACTATCACTGTTTATTGCTCCATCATACAACTTATCACCCAAATGAAATCATTGCCCTACTTCACCTGAGTACGGCGATACCACATGTGTGACACTTTTTTGCAGCCAAGATGCGCAAAGGGGCCCAAATTCCAATGAGTACCTTTAAGGAGGGCATTTTTACGCATTTTTCTTCTCACGGTTTAGGGCCCCTAAAATGCCAGGGCAGTATAAATACCCCACATGTGACCCCATTTTGGAAAGAAGACACCCCAAGGTATTCCGTGACGGGCATGGCGAGTTCATAGAAGATTTGCCACAAGTTAGCGGAAATTGATTTTTATTGTTTTTTCTCACAAAGTCTCCCTTTCCGCTAATTTTTGACAAAAAATTTTCATGGACTCACTATGCCCCTCAGCGAATACCTTGGGGTGTCTTCTTTCTAAAATGGGGTCATTTGTGGGTTGTGTTTACTGTCCTGCTATTTTGGGCGGGGCTAAATTGTGAGCATCCCTGTAAAATCTAAAGGTACTCGTTGGAATTTGGGCCCCTTTGCGCACCCAGGCTGCAAAAAAGTGTCACTTATGTAGTATCAACGTACTCAGGAGAAGTAGGGCAATGTGTTTTGGGGTGTATTTTTACATATACCCATGTTGGGTGAGAGAAATATCTCTGTAAATTGACAACTTTGTATTAAAAAAATTAAAAAGTTGTCGTTTACAGCAATATTTCTCACACAAAGTTTGTGTATATATAAAAATACACCCCAAAACTCATTGCCCTACTTCTCCTGAGTACGACGATACCACATGTGTGACACTTTTTTTGCATTCAAGATGAGCAAAAGGGTCCTAATTCCCATGAGTACCTTTAGGATTTCACAGGGCATTTTGACACATTTGGATTCTCACACTTTAGGGCCCCTGAAATACCCCCACGGAATACCTTGGGGTGTCTTCTTTCTAAAATGGGGTCACATGTGAGGTGTTTGTACTGCCCTGGCATTTGAGGGTCTCCATAATCATTACACGTATGGCTAGCATTAGGAGTTTCTGCGATTCTCCTTATATTGAGCATACAGGTAATGAGATTTTTTTTTTCTCTGGGCTGAAAAAAAAAAATGAACGGCACAGATTTATTCATTCGCATCGATCATCGTGGATAAAAAAATCTCTGCCAAAATCTGTGACTGCGGTGCGGTGGGCTGGGCGCTAACTACCTAACAAGTAGCTAAGTAACTGGCGGTGATAAGGGACCCTTATGCCACATTCACACGTCCGCAATTCTGTTTGCGGAACGGAATTGCGGACCCATTCATTTCTATGAGGACAGACTTTGTCCCGCTCGGATCCGGAATTACGGATCCGCGCTTCCGGGTCTGCACTTCCGTTCCGCAAAAATGTAGAAAATGTCCTATTCTTGTCCGCAATTGCGGACAATAAAAGGCATTTTCTATCTAGTTCTGGCAATGTGCGGATCTGCAAAATGTGGAAAGCACATTGCCGGTGTCCGTGTTTTGAGGATCCGCAAAACACATATGGATGTTTGAATGGAGCCTTACAAGGGGTGTGATCAATGATAGGGGGGTGATCAGTGACAGGGGGGTGATCAGGGACTCTAAATGGGGTGATCAAGGGGTTAACAAGGGGTTAATAAGTGACCGGGGGGGTAGTGTAGTGTTTGGTGCAACTTTACATAGCTACCTGGTCCTCTGGTGGTCGATCCCAGCAAATGGGACCACCAGAGGACCAGGTAGCAGGTATATCAGACGCTGTTAACAAAATAGCGTCTGATATACCAGTTTGATGCGGTTTATTTCGCATCTACAGCCTGCCAGCGATTGATCATCGCTAGCAGGCTGCAGGATGACTAGTGAGACGCGCAGCACTGTGAACAGGAAATCTCGCATCTCGCGAGATGATGCGCCGATGCGTCCACTCAGAGCTACAGGACCGCCCGCCGGACGCATCCATGCATTAGGCATGTAGTGGTTAACCCCATAATAAAATATAGAAATTGCTATCCTGAGTTTTTAGGGGTGACAATAAGCACAGCCAAGCCCCTGATGTAGGATATAGCAAAAAAAAACTAGTATTGATGGATTGATGGACTTGGTGGCAGCTTGTTCTGGTGCACCACAAGTCACAAAATGGCTGCCGATCACCCCAGAAAAAAAGTGACAGAAAAACCCTCTGTGCAGCCTAAAGACCAGTGAGCAAGTAACTAGCAGAAGTTGAATCATTCACAGCTGTAGATCGATCACTTCATTAGGTGCTGTTGCTGACTTTTCCCTGCCTAATCTCGCCCTCACAGAAGCTGCATCCTCTCCATACACTAATCAGAGCAGTGTGACGTGCGGCGCTACGTGACTCCAGCTTAAATAGAGGCTGGGCCACATGCTGCACTTGGCCTATCACAGCCATGCCATTAGTAGGCATGGCTGTGATGGGCTCTTAGGGCAAGAAGTAAAACGCTAGCTGATTGGCTGCTGTGTAGCCCTTCAGAAAGCGGGAAGAAATAGCCAAACAACAAACTCGAACCCGAACTTTTTTAAAAATGTTCGGGTTCGGGTCCGTGTCCCGAACACCCCAAAATGTGCCAATGTGTTCTAGAATACTTTTTTTAAAAGCCCTTTTTGTTTTCCCAATATATTTTAAACCTCATTCGCACCAGGCCATGTAAACCACCAAGGATGTGTTACAATTGGCAAAACTGCGAATATAAAATGTTTTGGTTTCCATAGTGTTGGAGAAAATCTTAATTGTATCGATATATCGACACATTTTGCACTGGCCGCATTTGAAAGTTCCAGATTGTCTGCGTGACAGCCACGTTTCCATTTTAGGTGTTTCTAGATGGCTGTGAAGAATAGTATCGCTGATGCTTCGTCCTCGCCTGAATGTAATGGCTGGATTCTCGTGTAAAGCATCCGTTAGATCCGGATAAAATTTTAGTAAGGACCAGTATCGATTCAGAATATTGCTGATTTTTTGTGATTCTTTATCGAATGTCCCTATTATCCTAATATTCCTATTGCTCTCCTCATTTTTAATCGCTGAGAATTGAAGTAGATCTTTTCGCTCTTTTTTATGCACCCAGTTCCAGGCCTCATAGAGGCATAAATCCGGGTAACCTCTATCTTTAAACCGAGCCAATAATTTTGATGACTCCTGCATAAAATCTTTATGGTCGAAGCAATTTATCCGCAGTCTGAGGAACTGCCCCTTGGGTATGCCCCTTCACAGTGTTTTTGGGTGAAAGCTTTCCCACCTCAATAAGCTATTTGTTGAGGTTTTTTTGCGGAAGAGGGTAGTTCTTACATAATTGTTTTCGTCTCTTTCAATGCATACGTCCAAAAAATGTATACTGTCACTATGAATTTCATGGGTGAAGTAGAACCCAATGTGGTTGCAGTTAAGGACATCCATGAATTCCTTGAACTGGTTCACAGTACCTGACCATAAGAGTAAAATGTCATCTTTGAACCTGGACCATAGTGTGACAAATTTGGTCCAATGGTTCATGGATTCAGAGAAAACTATCGTGTCCTCCCACCAGCCCAGGAGCAAGTTGGCATAAGTTGGCGCACATGGACTCCCCATGGCTGTGCCCTTGAGCTGGTGGAAGAAGCAGTTTTCAAAGACGAAATAATTGTGAGTTAAAACAAAGTTAAGGAGGTGTAGAACCAATTGGTTATGTGGATATAAATCCTGAGATCTAGAATCTAGGAAGATCTTGGCTGCTGCTAATCCCTTGTTATGGGAAATGGACGTGTAGAATGCCTCTACATCTATAGAGGCAAATAAGCAGTCTGATTCAATACTAATTCCCTCTACCTGTTTCAATAAGTCTGTGGTGTCGCTAAGGTAAGACGGCAGAGCCAACCCAAAAGGACAGAGGATATGATCTATGTATGTCCCCGCCTGATGTGTCAGACTATCTATTCCAGATACAATGGGGTGTCCTTTTAAAGGGGTAACCCCTTGTGTATCTTTGGTAATCCATAAAAAGTTGCCCCCCTAGGATGTTTAGGTAGAAGGAATTCAAATTATTTCTGATCTATCAACTTATTTGCTAGATCCTCTTGAAGTATCTGGGATACTTCTATTGAGTACATATTAGTGGGATCCGTTTTTAAAATGTCATAATGTATTTTGTCATCCAGTAAGGTCTGACACATCAGCCTGTATTGTTGAAGGGAGAGAATCACAGTATTGCCACCTTTGTCAGATGGTTTCACCACCAGATTTTTGTCCTGACTCAGTTTTTTTAGAGCCACATTTCCTCATGTGTATAGTTCTTTCTAGTGATGTTACGTTCAATTTGTTCAAGTTCTTTTGTGACAAGTCTTAAGAACAAGTCAATGTTGACATCATTAAATGTTTTAGGCGGCATTTTGGTACTTTTATTTCTCAGAGAGGTGAAAGGGCCTCGTCCAGCTGATCGTTCATTCTCATCAAAAAGGTCGATTAGATTATAATATCCTTCTAAGTCTGTCCTATCTAGACCTAGTTCAGAACATCTTTTCTTGTCAATTGTGGCAAAGAATTTGTGCCAATGCAGCTTTTTCGTGAAGAGCTGTAGGTCTTTAATCCAGTTAAAAGAGCTAAATTGTGTTGTGGGAACGAATGTGAGTTCCTTTCATAGCAATGATACTTCATGATGAGATAGGGTAACCCCTGACAAATTTATTATCCATGAGTTATTATTATCTGACATATTTATTTCTTTTAATGTTGTGTTGCTTGCCGATCCCTCAGCATATAGGTATTTTGAAGGCCTTGTTCTAAAAAAAACTTTGAGAATTCTGGCTTGACCTGAAACAAGGTGAAGAGGCTGATGAGATAGAGGAGGACAACTCTTCTCTGCTGGGTACATTTGATGTTCTTGGTTCTATTGGGCTTCCCTGGTTTGTGGTTACTACCTGTGGTTGCCATTGTGTAGTTGGAGGTATCGATGGAAAGGAGCCCCTCCCTGATCTAGAGGTGGAGTAGCGATTTCTACCCCTGAATCGTCCCCTTCCCCTCCAAATTCTCCTAGTGTTGGACCGGGATTGTTGATATGTATTTAGTTCTAGATCCAAGCTCTCTCCTTCTGAAGCCGAGGTTTCGGTTACAGAATTCTTGGAGTTTAATACAGCTTTATCATATGCTGTATTTGTTCTAAACTCCGCTAAATCTTTGACATATTGTCTATGTTTACGTTCTGTTATTATCGTTTTGTATTTTTCTATATTATTTTTTAATTCTAATTGTTTTTTCGAAAAGTCGATATGATCTTTAAATTTGAGAGCTTGTTCAGTCAATGATAATTTACGTTTTTCAATTTCAACGATTTTACTTCTTTCCTGCTCTAACAATTGCCGCATAAAACGGATGGAGACTGCTGTCGCTTCAAGTTCCCATTTAGCTAGAAGATCTGCAGTACAGATATGAGGTGCCGGTTTAATTGGGATAGTTGTCTAGGGATTGAATTTCCCACCACGCTTTCAGATATTCTTTGATTATATCATATAGATCTCTGAAAGTATTTTTTACTGATAATGTTGGTGTATTCGAAAATGTTATTTCTTTATCTGAGAATATTTAATTGGCCTCCAAGAGCCATTTGTCTTCGTCTGTCTGTGTGCTAAGAAAGCCAGCCATACCAATGTTGCGTTCTCTAACACTAAATTACAAGTATCAACAACTATTATCATGTAATCACAGATTAGACTGTCATCCGTCTCAGGTAGATTGCTGATGGCCGAAAAGGTATTCACATAGATCACTGAACAACCTCCATTAACTAATAAGATATAACTTTTATTCTATTACTATTAAAATCCGCTTTCAACCTTAGTTATATTTATTTAATTTATCAAAAAACAATAAACATATAGACGGGATGTATTCCAATAACTCTAGGTAGGTCGAGGGACTGCGATTAGAGTGTTGGGGGAAATGCTAACCCTAGCCTCTCCCTTCATACACCTTACCCAAGAATGGAATGGCCGCCCCGATAGGGACGATCCCGTGTCACGTGCCTCCTGAATTCCCTAGGAGACCCTGATAGAGGTTGGCCTCGTCTATACTGACCTAGACTGTTGAAATTTACCAAAAACGGCAGCCATTCAGTTCTTAGGTAGGGTGTATCAAAATACGGAGAGGCTAGGGTTAGCATTTCCCCCAACACTCTAATCGCAGTCCCTCGACCTACCTAGAGTTATTGGAATACATCCCGTCTATATGTTTATTGTTTTTTGATAAATAAATAAATATAACTACGGCTGAAAACGGATTTTAATAGTAATAGAATAAAAGTTATATCTTATTAGTTAATTATGATCACAGGTTTTAGCAGTTCGCAGGTCCTTAAATATTCAGTCATATGTCAAATAATGGCACAACTACACTACTACATGCATGGGAGGCAGGAGCCACTATTAAACGGACTGGCACTGTGGAGTTCACTTTTAAAGGGGCAGGCACTGTGGAGGTTATTGTTAAAGGGGCAGGCACTGTGTATGTACAATGTGCAAGTCTTTAATCTGGCTGCAAAGCGGTTCCTGAAATATTCCTTTCAACTACAAGACATCATAAAAATTGCTAGAAAGCCGTGCATGTACTTCAGCCACTCTTGCACAGCGAAGCATGTCTTCCTTGAGCTGCAAAGGCAGAATAGCATTCCTCAACATCACCTGATATGCGACGTTTCTGTCGGAAGGCCGTAAATGATTTCTCGATGGTGCAGGAGGACAGAAGCATTCCCCTGTGTAACTTCCACATTAGCTAGTGGCAGCTCATGCCACCTGCCTTTTGCTCAGGCCCTTTGAGTAGGCCACTTTATTTGTCAGTCACCAAATAAAGAATTGGTGAGAAACGTGATTCCACTCCTTCAGGTCCTGGAGCAGATGCTGAAAAAATCTGGCTAGTCAGGGGACAGGAGACGTGGCGCCTACATATCATGGCCACCTGAGACCTGTGAGGGGAAAACTGAAGGAAGAGGAGGAGGAAATTCATGTACAAGCAATGTATACAGAAATGGGAGTCAACTACTCATGCGGTTGCCACCCTCCCCATAATGTAACTGGACCACTCTGTTGACTTCTTATACAGTTACTACCTCACCACTCTATGACTCCCACTATTGTCCCTGTTGACATCACTATTTATTTTACCCTCCTTCTGATTTATCAGAAGGACGGAAAAGTCATTAACACAATGGATCCTATCTTTGGCACGGTCCCTATGCTCATGATTTTGAAGCCAAAAGCAGGAATGGGTACAAATCACTGAAGACATGTGTCACAGGGTGCCAACTACGTGCTACTTCCGTTCTGCGCCACGGGCACCCTGCTGTGACTCGGCAGCCGCTTAGCGTCCTGGTTACTAGGGTAAAGGGGGGCTGTGCGCACCCGGCAGCACACTTCCTCTCTGTGCAGCCGGCATCCCCTATTCCCATGGAAACACTCTAGGGGCTGAGGGCCGAGCTGGGCACTTAGTGTTCGGCTGCAGGCTTTGGGGCAGGTCATATGATGCTAGCCACGTCACATGACCTCTGCCCTGCAGTATTTTAACAGGCAACCTGCCGGCCACAGGTTGCCTGTGATTAATTGCCCAGGGCTCACTCATATTGTTATCCCTGTGTTATTTGGATTTGACTTGTGCTAGTTTTTAAACCCGAAACTTCTTGCTCCTTTGAACCGGACGCGACCTCTTGGATTGACCTTCTGCTTGTGACCCAACCTGACTTCGTATTACCCCTGTGTACTGACTTGACCTCCTGGTTTGACCCTTTGGCTTGTTGACGGACTCGTAATTGGATTTCGGGCAAAGAGCGGCAGCATTTCTGAGACTGCGCAGTTTGTGATCTGTTCTTCTGCTGTGATGAAAGTGTACCGTGAGTGGACAAATGTCACCATTGTGAAAAAGCAACAGGAAAACAGCAGAGCATCACATGGCATCAGTGTGAGAGGTAAATGTTGGCTATGAAGTTGCGTAAGGGTGGATTGACGGGTTACAGTGGAGCTGTTCACCACAAAAATGAACCAGGGGGCTATCAGACGTGTATAAAACTACAGTTCAGTGATCCCTTCTGTGTATGGGGCACCAAAGCCAATAGAGTTTGAAAAGAGTGGCAGTGTTCATGCTCTAACGCTACTTTATCTAATGAGTGGACGTGAGACGTCTTCTCCCAGCGGTTTGACACAATTTAATAGTTTTCCTATCCTGGATAACTTGTTGCTACTGAAGTCCCCCTTTTGTACAAGCTTCAGAACCTGATGCTATAAAACTACAATTAAAGGTGTCCATGTTGTTTTTAGAAATAATATAATGAAAGTAGTAATAATGATTTTTTTTTTTTTTTTTTTTAAAGCTAACCCAGTACATCAAAAGACTCCATTCTGAAAGTACACTGGACCAAAATATCCCTATTACTGAGAAAGGAGAATGGATAGCACCTCTGTTTATTACAAACTGGGTAGGAAGACTGGATGATTTAGAAGGGGGTACATATAGACTTGTCGGAATATTTGATTCTTTATCTCCAGATCAGCTGAATATCACAGAACAGATAACATGGAGACATAATTCGGTAGGTAAGACATGATATGAATGATAAATGCATAAATGTATGTGCTAAAATCAAGTATCATCATATTGAATATCACTGGACATAAGGTATCAGGATGTCCGATCTCTAGGAGATGATTGATTTTGCAAGCAGGCAAGACCTACAAAAGACCAAATGGGTATGTTTTCCAGTTTACAGAGGTGTTAATGAGGTGAATCTCCTGATGGCCTTTCTCTGGTCCACACCAACTTCTCTCAATGGCTGTAGGTCCCTATTAGGGTCTGTTTGTCGCACAGTCATTTTCAGAACCATGGAGTCTATGGGGTTATTTATGACTGTATTTTTAACAGCCAATTAATATGGGAAATCCAAAAACTCTTATTTTAGGCCGTATTGATTGCCAGATGGACCTGTTGAAATCAATGAAGTGCACCTTCTAATGGCTGTTAAAATGGGTACACTATGAAAATCCCAACCTCAGGCATGAACAGAAACACTTGCTCCGCACTGGAGACCGCAGGACTTGGCACTCCTATTGTGATCATATGACATCACAACACTGGGAGCATGGGAAGGAGGGGGCACTATATATACTAGGGCCCAATAAGGAACCATTATACATACTGAGAGCACTGTGGGGCACTATATATACTAGGGCCCAATAAGGAACCATTATACACACTGAGAGCACTGTGGGGCATTATAGCACTGTGCCATTATTATATATACTAGGGGCACTACTTCAATGGGGGCACTATAAGGGCCATTATCTATACTAGAGACACTATAAAGGGGCATTATTTATACAGGGCACACTATGGGGGCACTGGAAATACTGAGGCAATACAGGGTTTGTGGATTTAAAAAAAACAAGCCAATGAAATGTATCCATTTTAATGACCAATTTTAATGTCCGTTAGATGGAGGTTGGAAACAGACTGTTAGAAAATGAATGCACACACACGGATGCAGAATGACTATGAAAATCTGACAGTTTATTCGCTTTTAACTGCATTTGTTTCACTGCCATGTGAATGTAGATTCAAAGGAAAATATAAAATTCAAAGCCTCAACATGCTATAAAATAATCCACATTTACATTCCCAAATCATATATTAGTTAACATTTTTAATATTTCATATTCATGCTTTGGAACTTATATAATTTCTAGTGTTTAGTGAATCGAAGCTGACGAAGTGGAATTGTATCCGAAGTTTAGAAGAAATTAGTTTTTCTTCGAATCCACTACACGTGTTACTTTCACTCTGTAAGAAGCCCGGGAACAAGAGAGCACCCATAATGCCAGGCAGACAGCCAATCAGCAGCTAGCCGCTCCTGTGATGTCACAGCTCTATAAAATCCTCCTCCTGCCCGGTCTCCGCAATTTTACTGTGAACTGAGATTAGGGAGAGACGTGACGGGTGCTAGGGACAGTGATTAAGAAAGCCTTTAATTGTGAAATATTGAATAGAGACAAAGGCGCAGGGACATTGTAGGAAGATCATAGGGAGAGTGAAGGGACTAATTGAATAGTGTCCCCCTTGGTTAACAGATAAGCAATTCTATAACACATTGATTCTCTAATTGAGGTTAAGAAACTGTCTAATACTGCTGCTATTGTGGTGACCACATGATGTTTTAAATGAGTAATTCTATAACACCTTGAATCACTAATTGGGATGAAAAAGCTGTCTAATACTACTGCTATTGTCCACATTGTTTTATACATAAGTAATTCTATAACACCTTGATTTTGTAATTGGGGTAGAAAAGCTCCCTACTTTTTCATGTATTTGTAGTGATGAGCGAACCTGTAGATGTTCGGGTTTGACGAGTTTTGATGAACTTTGTTTCAAAGTTTGGTTCCAGTCACGAACTTGATCCTGAACACCGAACTCCATTGAAGTCAATAGAGACCTGAACTTTGGGTCTGAAAAATCGCTGTAAAAAAGTCATAGAAAGGGCTAGAGAGCCGCAAAAGGATTCAAATGGGAGTAAGAGTAACACAATTGCCCTGCAAACACATAAAAATAAAAAATTGAACCAGGAGGAGGAGGATGAAGTGGAGTAAGTAGTTGAGGAAGCTGTAGATGTGGTGGTGTAGGTGGAAGAGACGGAGGAGGAAGCCAACACAGTGCAGTGTGGCAGACTGACAGGGGAAACGTCTGTGTGAGGTCACGGTGTGAGTGTAGATAGGCCGAGGGTAAAAACACAGTTCTAGGTTACTCACAGTTTAGTCGTCCCTGGGCAGGCCTGCATAGAGTGAGGAGGAGAACAGCACTGGAATTCTCCGGGGCACACTCTGTTGTAAGGGACACAGGCCTGATGGTGGCTGATGTGCCCTTGTTGGTAACTTGGCTTTACGTGCTTATGGCTAGGTCCCTTTAGTCGTGATTCCAGTACCGGTGTGGTACAACAATGGTAGGAATAGTAGCAGTAGTTGAGGAGCAGAACACGAGTTGAATCCAATTCACAACCTTTACTGAACGTTGGCTCCTGGTAACAGTTACATCCATAAGTAATACAATCTCTCATATCAATGGAGGCAGAATATAGTAAGTCCACAGTTCACAGGCTTTTTATGTGTGCGGCTGCGTATCAGGCATATAATGAATAAGTTAGTCTTTCAGGTCTGCAGCTCTTGCCTGGCACTAATCCCAATGAAGGTGATTTGCAGATTCCTTAAACTTCTACTTCAGTGCTTTCTAGCTGATGGCCTGTCTGCTCTCAGAATTTAAACTGGCGGTGAGGCTGCCGGAAGCAATATGTCCTACACCGAATACAAAGGTGCCTGGAAAGCCATAGAAAATAAAAAATAATCCTTTCCCTTGTTACTTGTAAACTTGTCACTGGTCACTCCGGAGGAATGAACTGTAGAAGTGGATCTCACCTTTCTTTCCCTTGCCTGCTTCTT
The DNA here is from genome assembly GCA_033119425.1 of Bufotes viridis. Classification (NCBI taxonomy): domain Eukaryota; kingdom Metazoa; phylum Chordata; class Amphibia; order Anura; family Bufonidae; genus Bufotes; species Bufotes viridis. The sequence goes on along the minus strand of CM065589.1, from coordinate 590,297,466 downwards.
TGGCTTTTTGGACTTGGGTGCCTCCTTGGCTTTCTCTGGACCATGGGGCCCAGAAAAGCCCCCTCTCCTCTTCCCAGCTGCTACATGGCTTAGACTCCCCTGACTAAATAACTCTCCTTCTCCCTACTCAACTGCCTGGACTAGGCCTGAGCTAGTCTATATATACTATGGCACTATTCCCCCATCTAGTGGTGAAACTAGTGTAGTGCAGATAACCAGCCTGTGAATGAGGATCTTACCGGATAAATCACATAAATGCATGACAAAATGAGACAAGAGATAAGAGATGGAATAAAATGTAATAAAACGCTTTTGCAGTGCCCACTGTGGGGAGTCGCTCTGGTAGATAGCAGTGCGGGTGCAGTATAGAGGCAAAACGGAGTCCAGAAAGTGTAGCAAACAGTGTTTAATTCACACTTGTAGCAAATACACAGCAAACAGTCACTTGGTGTTAATTCACACCCAAAACGTGCAGCAAAACAAAATAGTCCAAAACAGGTTCCAGTCACCTGAGAGGCTTTAGGTGCAGGTTCGCACCTGGCTGTCAGTCCAGCCGCAAGGCGATCGACCTCCGGCTTTCAGGCCGTCTGCACTCCTCCTTGCTTGGGGACTTGCTTCCAGCCCAGAGAACTTCACACAGCACAGCATGGATCAGCACTCCCAGACTCAAGTGATTCCACAGCCTAACATCCGCTCCAGGACAATCACCTTCCTCCACACCCAGCTGCTGTCTGTGTTATAAAGGCCCGGGAAAACCCGGCCTGGACCGTGGGGAGTAGGCACCCACCCAACTCTTTGCCTACTCCCAGTAAGAGCCGGCCCGGATTGGCTTTGCAGCCAAACTAAATAGCAAGGTGTCAAGCAGCACTAGCTGCTGCTGACACACCAAAAATCCGGCTCTTACCTCACCGAGGCCAGGAACCTCGGTGACACGTACCTCCCGTCGACCACAGTACCTTGCACCTTACCACACCACGTACACTAATGGGACACTGCAACAGTTTTTGTTTTTTTGGATTTGTCTGTTAACCACGTCCCGACCGTCGTACGCAGGATCGCGTCCTGGCGGCGGTCGGTTTATTTCTCCTGGACGTGCGGGCGCTTCCTTTCACGAGATGCGAGAAGTCGCGCCCCATGTGTCCGGTGGAACGCAGTGGAACGCACCGCCGGAAGCAGGAGAAGTGAGTCACCAGTCTGCCAGCCAATGATCAGCGCTGGCAGGCTGGTGATTTTTAAAATCACCTATGGAAAAAATCAATACAAGTTTTATTTATAAATATATTGATGTTATAAGGGCTCTGTGCCATGTGCTGGGTCCTTTTCATCGGTTGGACCCAGCACAGAGCACAGATCCAAAGTAAGTGCACCAAACACCACATATCAGGCCCTGATCACCCCCCATCACCCCAATTAACCCCTTGATCACCCCCTGTCAATACATAGTGAAAGGGAAAAAAGTAATCAGTGTCACTTTTTTTTTTTTTCACTAGGATTGACTGTTAGTCTTAGTTTAGTTTAGGCCCCTTCGGTAGGTAGTTAGCGTTAGCGCCCAGCCCACCGCACCGCAGTCACTGATTCGCTGATTAGCGTAGTGCTAATCAGCGTTTGTACTTTTATAGTATCTGTAAGTGATCAGAACTGTTCACGGTCAGATCTATAATAGTATTACTGTCACCTTAGTTCGCCTTCCACCCCAAACGCAGTGTTTGCCCGATCAGGCCCGCCCCGCGGCAGTGACAAAAAATTTTTTTTTTTGTATCACTGCACAATCACTACACAAGTGCTGTGGTGATAAAAAAATCAGTTTTGATATTTTTTATCAATCGCAGCAGCTTCTGTACTTCGCTAGCCTCCCATTTGTAAGACAGGCTTGCTTTTTTTCTTGGGTAGTCTCAGGGAATACCCCCTAAATTTAGTCATCCAAATGTCAAATAAGGGGTATTCTCCTGAAGAGGCCTACAGGATTTTGACCGAGTCGGATGAGGAATGGGAGCCCTCATCTGACGAATCCAGCGGGTCAGAATACGAAACTGTAGAAAGCAGTGGCAGTCTGACCCAAAGTTCGGACGAGGAGGGTGAGGTCCCTGACACCACCAGACGTACCCGGCCCCGAGTCGCTAGACCGCAAGTAGCGCAGGATACGTTTCAAGGGCAGCAGAGTGGGGCTGGCGCTGCTGAATTACGCTGTGAGGCATACACCAGCAGCGCAGCCCGTCCTGGACCTTCTACCAGCACTGCCGTACAACATGGTGAAGTGGCGAGCACCAGAAGGGCAATTGAAGCTGGTATGGTGGCACGTGCAGTAATTTTCCCGTCGCAGCCACTGCAAAGACAGGCCCGTAGAGCCCTTAGAATCCCTGAGGTGCTGGCGAATCCTGATTGGCAGCCCCCCATCTTCAGCCGCACCATTAGTTCCCCCTTTCACCGCCCAATCAGGAGTTCGGGTGGAGACAGCTCAGATCGGATTGGCGCTGAGGTTTTTTGAGCTGTTCTTCACTGTGGAGCTCTATGACTTAGTCGTGGCAGAAACAAATTGGTATGCCACTCAATTTATAACCGCCAACCCGGAAAGCTTCTATGCCCAGCCTTTCCGGTGGAAACCAGTCCAAGTTTCTGAATTTAGAAATTTTCTGGGCCTCCTCCTCAACACGGGCCTTACATAAAAGCATGAATTGCGGTCATATTGGTCCACAAACCCAATTCATCACATGCCCATGTTCTCTGCTGCCATGTCCAGGACACGTTTTGAGACCATCCTGTGTTTCCTGCACTTTAGCGACAACACCACCTCCCGTCCCAGAGGCCACCCAGCTTTTGACCAGCTCCATAAAATTCGGCCCCTCATAGACCACATCAACCAGAAATTTGCAAATTTGTATACCCCCCGCACAAAACATCTGCGTAGACGAGTCCCTAGTACATTTCACCGGGGGCCTATGGGGTCAAATTGTATAAGCTCTGTGAAAGGGCCACAGGCTATACACACAAATTTCGGATCTATGAGGGAAAAGATCAGACCCTGGAGCCGGTCGGTTGCCCTGACTACCTGGGGAGCAGTGGGAAGATAGTCTGGGACTTGGTATTACCCTTATTCGGCAAGGGGTACCATCTTTATGTGGACAATTTATACACAAGTGTGGCCCTCTTCAGACATTTGTTCCTAGAACAGATTGGCTGTTGTGGCACCGTGCGACCTAGTCGCCGGGGCTTCCCCCAATGGCTCATTAACACCCGTCTTGCAAGGGGGGAGAGGGCTGCATTGTGTAACGAAGAACTGCTCGCGGTGAAATGGAGAGACAAGCGTGATGTTTACATGCTCTCCTCCATTCACGCAGACACGACAATCCAAATTGAACGGGCAACCAGTGTCATTGAAAAGCCCCTCTCGATCTACGACTATAATTTGCTCATGGGAGGGGTGGACTTCAATGACCAGATGTTGGCCCCATATTTGCTTTCCCGACGCACCAGACGCTGGTATAAGAAGGTGTCTGTATATTTAATTCAATTGGCTATATATAATAGTTTTGTTCTCTACAGTAAGGCTGGGAGAACTGGATCCTTCCTCAAATTTCAGGAAGAAATCATTTCGGAACTCCTGTATCCAGGAGGTTCCGTGGCCCCAACCACCAGTGTAGTGAGCCGTCTACACGAGCAACACTTCCCCAGTGTTGTTACCGGTACCTCAACCCAACTGCCACCCCGAAAAAAATGTTGTGTCTGTAGCAGGAGTGGAATAAGGCGTGACACCCGCTATTTCTGTCCTGACTGTCCTGACCACCCTGCCCTATGCCTAGGGGAGTGTTTCCGGAAGTACCACACTCAGGTACACTTAGGGACATAGGGACCGCACGACACAGGTAGTTTTTTCCACTCAGCCTCTAGGGTCTCTCAGGATATTAGGTTTTGAGAGACCCTAACACATAGGGGTGCTGCTGTGCTACAGCAGAAATGTGAAACAGTAGAAACCTCTCCTTTCACTTGGGATAAAGTGCATAATGTACTTCGCACCATCTCTGTGTTATTTACACTTTACACATTGTCCCATGGGAAAGGAGAGGTTTCTGCTACGAAAATAAAGAGTGAAATGGTTAAAATAAATAAATTAAACAGGTAGCAAGAAAAAAAAATCTTGAGTTACTTCAGGTTTTAAAAGTTTTGATCAGGTTTGATAAAAAAAGTTTTATGTTCAGGTTTTTATAAAGTTTGTAACGTTCAAGTTTATGAGCCTGCTGCCTGTTTTTTCTTCTTCTTTTTTTTTTTTTCCCCCCTAACCACCCTTTATTTTCCAAGTAGACCAACGGACCAACCAATGAAAACGCTGCAGCACTGATGTGAATTCTGAGAGAAGCATTGCGCTGCTGTCAGAAGAAACGTGAAGTCGGTGTATGCGGCGCTGCAAGACGAGATTTCTCCTCTGCAGGACAGGTACGTTTGCCCAGGCATATGAGCTGAGGAGAGGTGTTGGAGTTCATATGCTTTGGCAAACACTTTGTATCAAAAATCTGGCAAAGATGTCTTCCTCCACAACGATCGATTGATCGATGTGAATGGAGAAATCACGTTTGCCAGGACACAGGAGCTGAAGTGGGTATGGATGTTTGGGTGGAGCCCCTATGTCCTGGCAATCGCCAGGCCCATCTGTTTTTTCTTGCATATTTTTGGGCAGAGATTTTTTCATCCACATCGATCGATGCGAATGAGGAAATCTGTGCCGTTCATTTTTTCTTTCAGCCCAGAGGCTGAACGGAAAAAAACTCTCATTACCCGTATGCTCAATATAAGGAGAATAGCAGAAACTCCTAATGCTGGCCATACGTGTAATGATTGCGGAGACCCTCAAATGCCATGACAGTACAAAAACCTCACATGTGACCCCATTTTGGAAAGAAGACACTCCAAGGTATTTGCTGAGAGGCATATTGAGTCCATGAAAGATTGAACTTTTTGTCACAAGTTAGCGGAAAGGGAGACTTTGTGAGAAAAAATAAATAAATCAAATTCCGCTAACTTGTGCCAAAAAAAAAAACTTCTATGAACTCACCATGCCACTCACAGAATACCTTGGGGTGTCTTCTTTCTAAAATGGGGTCACATTTGGGGTATTTTTACTGCCCTGGAATTTTAGGGGCCCTGAAGCGTAAGAAGAAAAATGCGTAAAAATGCCATCCTAAAAGGTATTCATTGGAATTGGAGCCCCTTTGCGCATTTTGGCTGCAAAAAAGTGGCACACATGTGGTATCGCCGTACTAAGTATGGAATTCTGTTTTGGGGTGTATTTTTACATATACCCATGCTGGGTGTGAAAAATATCTCTGTAAATTGACAACTTTGTATAAAAAAATGGAAAAAGTTGACATTTACAGAGATATTTTTCACACCCAGCATGGGTATATGTAAAAATACACCCCAAAACACATTGCCCTACTTAGTACGGCGATACCACATGTGTGCCACTTTTTTGCAGCCAAGATGCGCAAAGGGGCCCTAAATCCAATGAGTACCTTTAGGATTTTCCAGCACATTTTTACGCATTTGGATTCCAAGCTCCTTCTCACGCTTTAGGGGCCCCTAAAATGCCAGGGCAGTAAAAATACCACACAATTTACTCCATTTTAGAAAGCAGATACCCCAAGGTATTCTGTGAGGGGTATGGTGAGTTGATGTAAAATTTTATTTTTTGTCACAAGTTAGTGGAATATGAGACTTTGTAAAAAAAAAAAAAATATTCAATTTCCGCTAACTTGTGACAAAAAATAAAAACTTCCATGAACTCACTATGCCAATCACCTTAGGGTGTCTACTTTCCAAATTGGGGTCACTTGTGTGGTATTTATACTGCCCTGGCATTTTAGGGGCCCCTAAAGCGTGAGAAGGAGTTTAAAATCCAAAATGCGTAAAAATGTCCTGTGAAATCCTAAAGGTACTCATTGGAATTAGGGCCCATTTGCGCATCTTGGCTGCAAAAAAGTGTCACACATGTGGTATCGCCGTACTCAGGAGAAGTAGGGCAATGAGTTTTGGGGTGTATTTTTATATATACCCATACTGGGTGTGAGAAATATCGCTGTAAACGACAACTCTTTAAAAATTTTTATACAAAGTTGTCAATTTACAGAGATATTTCTCTCACCCAACATGGGTATATGTAAAAATACACCCCAAAACACATTGCCCTACTTCTACACAGCAAGAAGTAGTGGTGGCACCGTCTAACACCTGATCACAAAACGGGACTCCAATTCAGCCTCTCAGACCTCCAC
>CM065589.1:590258861-590290703 GCA_033119425.1 Bufotes viridis | reverse complement strand
TGTATTCGCTCATGTCCTCAAAACGAAGATAACGGCATTCTACATCTTCGCTTTAGCAACCTATTCGTCAACTTCGCTAATTCTAGCAATCAAATAGGAAGGTTGACTATAGAGACAACTGTGTTTAATTCGCTATGCGATTATATATATTTTTTTAATAAATAGAATAATTATAATAATTATATCAAGTAATATAATTATTCTATTAAAAAAAAAAAATCGCATAGCTAATTTAACACAGCTGTCTCTATAGTCAACCTTCCTATTTGATTGCTAGAATTAGCGAAGTTGACGAATAGGTTGCTAAAACGAAGATGTAGAATACTTCGCTATCTTCGTTTTGAGGAATATGACGAATACATTCGTCATATTCGCTATTCGCTAATTCTACCAAGCCAACCATAAACTTCCGTGCTCATGGAGCGTCCCCATCACCATGGGAACGTCTCCATATACTAAAATGTACTGTCGGATTTGAGGAATTACGCTGAAATCGCAATGCGATTAATTCAAGTTATATTAATCGCATTGCGATTTCAACTTAGAGCTGGGTTTATAATGGGTCAGCTTGCTAGAATGAACGAGTTAACGAATATGGAATATAGCAGCAGTGCTAAGTTGAATTCGCAATGCGATTAATTTAACTTGAAGTAATCGCATTGCGATTTCAACTTAGCACTGCTAGTGCTATATTCCATATTCGTTAATTCTAGCCTATGTAAGATAGCAGTGCTAAGTTGAAATCGCAATGCGATTAATTTAACTTAAAGTAATCGCATTGCGATTTCAACTTAGCACTGCTAGTGCATGCCATATTCCATATTCGTTAATTCTAGCCTATGTAAGATAGCAGTGCTAAGTTGTAATCGCAATGCGATTAATATAACTTGAATTAATCGCATTGCGATTTCAACGTAATTCCTCAAATCCGACAGTACATTTTAGTATATGGAGACGCTCCCATGGTGATGGGGACGCCCATGAGCACGGAAGTCGGCAGAAGCGGCAACGGGCACTGACTAGAGCAGCCAGGAAGCCAGGAATCCTCAGGACAGGTAAGAACTACTTTTGGGAAGTGGGAAAGAAAAAATATAACTAAAAACAAAAATGAATATTCGAAATAGCGAATTTATAGCGCTATATTCGAAATATTCGCGAATTAGCGAGTGCCGATATTCGCTAAAAAATTCGCTATTCGAATATTCGCGCCAACACTAATACCAACGATCCCTTAACGATTTTATAAATATATGCCTCCAAATCTGTAGAACACTATACCTGTGAGGACTCTCACCAACCAACCATCAATTTCAGTTGTTCTGGTCTGATCCACACCTTACATTAACAATCCCTGAATCGGTCCCATAAACATTAATCCACCTTTGACTGGATCAAGGGATTCATACTTACCCTTCTTAATATTAAACATATTCCTTCCATCCAATATACCCCCTTTAAACATTTTAAACGTTTTATATATCTTGTTAGAGTGTACCACCAAAACTATAAAATATAACATATATTATCTTTTATCATTTATGAAGGTATACATTCCCTTAACATATATATATATATATATATATATATATATATATATATATACTATTTTACCCGCACTTTCTGCATTTTTCACCTAAGGGACACCCCCTTTTCTTAAAAATTATGACCTTGCTCATTTTTTATTCTTTTTTATTCTTATTTATTTATTTGATACATTTATTTGTTTTATTTGTTTTATTTGTTTTATTTCAGTCCGATACATATAGACTCAATATACTACTATATTAGCCCCATCCCTACTAGTAACCAGAGGAATGCCTTTGAAGTTGTAGTTTTTGATTTATGTTAGGCAACATTCGATTCCACCTCTAGAATTGATCACACGATGCGCCTTAGGAAGCCCGTCCCCGCTGTGGAACGCATATGCGCTCCAGCAAGCAGTTTCCTGTGGTGGACGCACATGTGACCTTACCTCCCTCCTAGCGATGTAGCAGAAGGACGGTCACTTCGGGCGCGCTGTGACACGCAGCGGTGGAACGCACACGTGACCACCACACGTGACCACCCCACAGCCGAGCCTTACCTCCCTCCCAGCGCTGTAGCGGAAGGACGGTCACTTCCGGGCGCGCCGTGACACGCAGCGGTCGAACACACACACGTGACCACCTTATAGCCGAGCCTCCACATACTGCGGCAGGAAGAAAAACATAGTAAGATATGCACATTATTTGAAACAAATCCACAATATCGAACACACTTACTGAAAGGATTATGTGGGCTAATGTGTGGTGTATTATAACGGTTCCTTTATGTTACATTTTGGTATCGATCACATGACTTATATGATATCATTGGGACCCCACCCCCTACTCCTTTTGGCGCCCATTTTGTGTCTTTTACTTACCTCTATAAATACCTGGCATTTTATTCATTTGTATCAATTATGCTCCTGATGAAGGGGGAATAGAAAAACCCCCCGAAACACGTTGAGCCGCATAATTTATCTAATAAAGAGATCTTTTGGATAAAGGTTCATGTCTGGTGCCTGATTTGACATCTCCTTTCCACCTGGATACTTATCCGGATCTCCGACATTCTATCAAGCGACCCCGGCCAGGGGGGACCCAACCCAGGTGTCTTGAGTTTATCCTGGCGGTGACCCCCCAGTGAAGTGAGTTTAAAACTTTATTGAAGTGTTTTTATATGAATAACACGCTGGCCAGCACTCTTACTATATAGTACTTCTGAAGGGGAGTGCAGTAACCCCAATTGGGAAGTTCAGTGTATGTATTTATTGTTCATTTTATTTTTACTTTTATATAACAGATTATATCCTTTCAGAGTCTGTACATATCTCCACGTCTCCTTTAGATCGAGTTAACCCCCTACTATATACAACTATTGGGTTATGGTGCCCACACTATGATATTTTTCTTTTAATTTACTCATATCCTTGTACAAGTGCTTTCAGCTCTTGCTAGCACTAGTTGGTGCAGCCTACCCACACCTAGCCTTCTGAATTACTAACCCTCCACATACTAACAACTACTAAACATACCTCTTGGCAATATATCACCCTCCCTCCTTTGGCGCCTCATCCTACATCTCCAGAGGTTCTACCCAGATCCCTTTGCAGATAGTGGAAAAACTGTTCTTCCATTTCTTTGTTTTTTTCTTTTTGTGTTCACTTTAGCCAATTGAAGCCAGCAAGCCTTTCACTTAAATCCGAACTGCCATTTACATGGTCACATGTCTTATTAACCAATAAAAGCTTGCAGTTCCTACTCCAGTTTGCCATAACAACTGATCACAGGTTTTAGCAGTTCACAGGTATGCATTGTGGAGGTCACTGTTAAAGGGACAGGCACTGCGGAGGTCACTGTTAAAGGGGCGAGTACTGTGGAGGTCACTGTTAAAGGGGTGGTCACTGTTAAAGGGAGGGCATTGTCAAGGTCACTGTGGAGGTCACTGTTAAAGGGGCCAAAACTGTGGAGGTCACTATTAAAGGTGCAGGCACTGTGGATGTCATTGTTAAAGGGGCCGGCATTGTTGAAGTCTCTGTTAAAGGGGCGGCCACTGGAAATCACTGTTAAAGGGACAGGCACTGTGAAGGTCACTGTTAAAGGGTTGGCCATTCTAAAGGTCACTGTTAAATGGGCGTTAAATATTAAAGGGGCAGGCACTGTGGAGGTTATTGTTAAAGGGAAGGCACTGTATACGTACAATGTGCAAGTATACCATGGTCACCTGAGACCTGTGGGGACAGAACTGAAAGAAGAGGAGGAGGAAATTCATGTACAAGCAATGTAAACAGAAATGGGTGTCAACTACTCATGCGGTTGCCACCCTCCCCATATTGTAACTGGACCACTGTGTTGACTCTCTGGACACCTGAGTTCGACTGTGTGACACCTGGACTCATGCAGTTGCCACCTTACCACTCTATGACTCCCATTATTGTCCCTGTTGACATCACTATTTATTTTACCCTTCTTCTGATTTATCAGAAGGACGGAAAAGCCATTAACACAATGGATCCTGTCTTTGGCACGGTCCCTATGCTCATGATTTTGAAGCCAAAAGCAGGAATGGGTACAAAACACAGAAGACATGTGTCATGTGCATGCTTCTTCCCTCCTGCGCTGCCGGCGCCCTGCTGTGACTCGGCAGCCGCTCAGCGACCTGGTTACTAGGGTAAAGGGGGGCTGTGCGCTCCCGGCCGCACACTTCCTCTCTGTGCAGCCGGCATCCCCTATTCCCATGGAAATACTCTAGGGGCTGAGCGCCGAGCTGGGCACTCGGTGCTCGGCTGCTGACTTTGGGGCAGTTCATGTGATGCTAGCCACGTCACATGACCTCTGCCCTGCAGTATTTTAACAGGCAACCTGCTGGCCACAGGTTGTCTGTGATTAATTGTCTAGGGCTCACTCATATTGTTATCCCTGTGTTATTTGGATTTGACCTGTGCTAGTTTTTAAACCCGCAACTTCTTTCTCCTTTAAACCTGACGTGACCTCTTGGATTGACATTCTGCTTGTGACCGGACCGGACTTCGTATTACCCTGTGTAGTGTTGAGCGAACAGTTCGAGAATCGTTCGGGTCCATACCGAATTTTGGGGTGTCCGTGACACGGACCGAACCCGGACATTTTCATAAAAGTCCGGGTTCGGGTTCGTAGTTCGTCATGTTTTATGGCGCATTTTGAAAGGCTGCAAAGCAGCCAATCAACATGCATCATACTACTTGCCCTAAGATGCCATCGCAGCCATGCCTACTATTGGTAAGGCTGTGATTGGCCAAGTGCAGCATGTGACTCAGCCTCTTTATAGCTTGTGCGCACGTCGCGGCGTGCTCACTCCCGCTGTGATTAGATCAGGGATAGATGCAGCTGCTGTGAGGGCGAGATAGGCAGGGATAAATAAGTGAATGATCTACCTTTCTACACCTGTGCATCAGAACAACTCAGCTGAGCTGTTCACTGAAAGTCACTATTTTGTTTAGACTGGCCAGAGCGATTTTTACTGGCACATGTACCTGGGCTGACCGGCGGTGGCCATTTTGGGACTTGTAGTGCGCCAGCACAAGCTGCCACAGAGTCTAAACCAAAGCTCTAAAGAAGTGAAAAATCTACACCTGTGAATCAGAACAACAGCGATTCAGCTGCTCAGTCAAAGTCAATTTTTTTCTGGCCGGGCAGACCGTTTTCTGGCACATGTTACTGGGCTGATAGGCGGCGGCCATTTTGGGACTTGTGGTGCTACAGCAAAAGCTGCCACAACGTCCATTAATCTCATGTAATAGTCGATTTTTTCATAGATATACTACATCAGGGTTTGGCTGTGCTTGTTTCACCCCTACTAACTGCAAAGATAATAGTGAATAGAATAGGGGCAACACTCATCACCTGGTAACACATTTATTAAAAGATCAAAAAATAAGAACATCAAAATAAAACAATTAAAAGAACAATGGTGTTCAAATGCCACTGCAAAATATCACTGTAGTGTCAGTTTGGTGGTGACACCTCTATATTAGCGCTGTTACTACAACGGTTACTGTCCACACTGCAATTGTAGATATTAATGCTTGTGATGATGCAATAGTGTCCATGAAATCATGCTCCAAACTTTGGTGATGGACGTGATATCTCAAAAGCAAGGACGCAACCGGTCTAGCACTAGGACCCAGCAGTAGAACCTCCAGTTTCCCCACACGCCGTCCTCCCGGGTCACGTGGGACGCCGCGCTACGGCCCGAACACCACGCGGGACGCCGCAGGTGGAAGGGAGAGACCAGCCGGCTGCGCTACTTGAACAGGGAGGTAAGAAATCTGTGTAACATATGTGCGTCCTGGGGCAGCTAAAAGGAAGGAGAGAACGCAAGTAACCTACAACAAGCGCCCCCATAGATTGAAGCGATTATAAATGAGATGCTAAAACCGGGTGATACCACATTTATGTACACAGTAAAGATGCACATGTGATGAACTGATTGTGTAACACGTACAGGACATTGTTTGTGGACAATAGCGAATAATCAATAGCACTACTATCCACCGGCATATTGCAGAAAGTACTTTTGAGATATCACGTCCATCACCAAAGTTTGGAGCATGATTTCATGGACACTATTGTATCATCACAAGCATTAATATCTACAATTGCAGTGTGGACAGTAACCGTTGTAGTAACAGCGCTAATATAGGGGTGTCACCACCAAACTGACACTACAGTGATATTTTGCAGTGGCATTTGCATTGTCTTGAACACCATTGTTCTTTTAATTGTTTTATTTTGACGTTCTTATTTTTGATCTTTTAATAAATGTGTTACCAGGTGATGAGTGTTGCCCCCTATTCTATTCACTATTATCCTTTATATGAGCTTATAGGGCCCAGCAAAAGGGGAGAGCACCTCAGTTTTCTTGTGCATATACAGGTGAAGCCGCTTACCACCGTCCTAACTGCAAAGATATTTAATATATCAGTGGTGAAACTGAAAGTAACCCACTTGGATAGCAAATCCCATGAATGTGCTGTTCCAGCTAGGCTAGCCAGTGCCACTACAGCCAAGTCCAATACTGTCAGCCAGAAATATATATTTTTTTATGTGCCAGAAATATAAATAAAAAAAGCTTTCACCGTAATAATAAAATTATTCTGGTGTTAGACCAGAAGAAGCACTCCTGTTGTAATTAATACTGTAAAAAGGCTTAGGCAATATTTCTCCCAGTGTGGGAAATTTATCTAGCAAAACTAGCATTTTAAAAATTCCAGTGTTCTGAAATACCAGCAGTCCTCTTGTAATTAATACCGCAAAAGGCATTATATCGTCCAGTGTTGTAATTTTGGTGAAAAAAGGCCAATTTAATCAATCTGGTGTTAGTTACACCAGAAACAGTAGGCCGCACGTTTTTACTCCTGTAAAAGGAATTATATCTCCCGTGTGGGAATTTATGTACCAAAACTAGCATATTAAAAATTCTGGTGTCCAATTTGCAGCAGTTTTCTTGTAATTAATACCGGAAAAGGAATTATATCTTCCAGTGTGGGAATTTATGTACGCAAACTAGCATTTTAAAAATTCTGGTGTCCAATTAGCAGCAGTCTTCTTGTAATTAATACCTGAAAAAGGCATTACATTGTCCAGTGTTGAAATTTTGGTGAAAAAAAGGCCAATTAAATCAATCTGGTGTTAGTTAGACCAGAAACAGTAGGCCGCACGTTTTTACTCCTGTAAAAGGAATTATATCTCCCGAGTGGGAATGTATGTACCAAAACTAGCATATTAAAAATTCTGGTGTCCAATTTGCAGCAGTTTTCTTGTAATTAATACCGGAAAAAGGAATTATATCTTCCAGTGTGGGAATTTATGTACATAAACTAGCATTTTAAAAATTCTGGTGTCCAATTAGCAGCAGTCTTCTTGTAATTAATACCTGAAAAAGGCATTACATTGCCCAGTGTTGTAATTTTGGTGAAAAAAAGGCCAATTTAATCAATCTGGTGTTAGTTAGACCAGAAACAGTAGGCCGCACGTTTTTACTCCTGTAAAAGGAATTATATCTCCCGTGTGGGAATCTATGTACCAAAACTAGCATTTTAAAAATTCTGGTGTCCAATTTGCAGCAGTTTTCTTGTAATTAATACCGGAAAAAGGAATTATATCTTCCAGTGTGGGAATTTTGGGGCTAAAAATAATATATTTTATTGTGGTGCGAGTTGAATCGCAACAATGAGGAAACATTCTATTAAGGGACGAGGACGCGCTCGTGGTGGTGTCCGTGGAGCCTCTGTTGCTGGCAGAGGACGTGGCCGTTCGGCCTCAGGCGCACAAAGTAGTGAACCAACTCCCTCAAGTAGCCGGCAGAATTTACAGCGATATTTGGTGGGGCCCAATGCCGTTATGTGGATGGTAAGGCCTGAGCAGGTACAGGCATTAGTCGATTGGGTGGCCGACAGTGCTTCCAGCACGTTCACCACATTGTCTTCCGCCCAGTCTTCTGCGGAAAGCGCACAGGTGGCACCTGAAAACCAAGCCCATCAGTCTGTCACATCACCCCCATGCATATCAGGGAAACTGTCTGAGCCTCAAGTTATGCAGCTGTCTCTTATTCTGTTTGAAGACTCTGCTCGCACGGTTTCCCAGGGGCGTCCACCTAGCCCTTCCCCAGCGGTGGAAGACATTCCATGCACTGACGCACAACCACTTATGTATCCAGATGATGAGGACATGGGAATACCACCACAGCAGAGTGACCGAGTCTCTGATGATGACGAAACACTGGTGCCCACTGCCGCATCTTATTGCAGTGTGCAGACTGAACAGGAGGAGGTCAGGGAGGAAGACTGGGTGGAAGACGATGCAGAGGACGATGAGGTCTTAGACCCCACATGGACTGAAGGTCGTGCCGCTGACTTAAACTGTTCAGAGGAAGAGGCAGTGGTGAGACCGAGACAACAGCGAAGCCAAAGAGGGAGCAGGGGCAAAAGCAGAACAGCCGCCGTCCAGAGAGTTTGCCTGCTATTGGCCAGCGCCAATAGGGATCCAGCACCCCAAAGGCATCTTCAAGGAGTTCGCTGGCATGGCACTTCTTCAAACAATGTGCTGAGGACAAGACCCGAGTGGTTTGCACGCTGTGCCATCAGACCCTGAGGCGAGGCATTAACGTTCTTAACCTGAGCACCACCTGCATGATCAGGCATCTACATGCAAAGCATGAATTGCAGTGGAGTACACACCTTAAAAACAAGGAACCCGCTCAGGCTCCCCTGCTCCCTCTACCGCTGCTGCCTCGGCTTCCGCCTCGAGAGGAATGTTGCCACCTGCCGAGCAGCAAACAGAGGATGTGCCACCGACACCACCACCGCCACCGTCACCTAGCGTCTCCACTATTTCACACAGCAGCGTTCACCTCTCCATCTCTCAAACCTTTGAGAGGAAGCGCAAATTCCCACCTAGTCACCCTCGAGGCCCTTGGCCTGAATGCCAGCATTTCTAAACTACTGGCCTTTGAAATGCTGTCATTCCGGCTGGTGGACACAGACAGCTTCAAACAGCTGATGGCCATGGCTGTCCCCCAGTATGTGGTTCCCAGCCGCCACTACTTCTCAAGTGTCCGATAAAATCAAGTGTACACTGCGCAACGCCATTTGTGGTAAGGTCCACCTAACCACAGATACATGGACCAGTAAGCACAACCAGGGACGCTATATCTCCCTAACTGCACACTGGGTAAATGTAGTGGCGGCTGGGCCCCAGGCGGAGAGTTCCTTGGCGCACGTCCTTCCGCCGCCAAGTATCACAGGGCATCATTCTTTGCCTCCTGTAGCCTCCTCCTCCTACTCCGCTTCCTCCTCCTCTGCTTCCACCAGCTCATCCAGTCAGCCACACACCTTCACCACCAACTTCAGCACAGTCCGGGGTAAACGTCAGCAGGCCATTCTGAAACTCATGTGCTTGGGGACAGGCCCCACACCGCGCAGGAGTTGTGGCGGGTATTGAACAACAGACCGACCAGTGGTTGCTGCCGGTGGGCCTCAAGCCCGGCCTGGTGGTGTGCGATAATGGGCGAAATCTCGTGGCAGCTCTGGGACTAGCCGGTTTGACGCACCTCCCTTGAATGGCGCATGTTCTGAATTTGGTGGTGCAAAAGTTCATTCACAACTACCCAGACATGTCAGAGCTGCTACATAAAGTTGTTGGCCGTCTAGCGCGCTTCCGGCGTTCACATCCTGCCGCTGCTCGCCTGTCAGCTCTACAGCGGAACTTCGGCCTTCCCACTCAATGCCTAATATGCGACGTGCCCACCCGGTGGAACTCCACCTTGCACATGCTGGAGAGACTGTGCGAGCAGCAGCAGGCCATAGTGGAGTTTCAGCTGCAGCACGCACGGGTCAGTCGCACTGCTGAACAGCACCACTTCACCACCAATGATTGGGCCTCCATGCGAGACCTGTGTGCCCTGTTGCGCTGTTTCGAGTATGCCACCAACATGGCCAGTGGCGATGCCACTGTTATCAGAGTGACAATACCAATTCTATGTCTCCTAGAGAAAACGCTTAGGGCGATGATGGAAGAGGAGGTGGGCCAGGGCCAGGAGGAGGAGGAGGAGGATGACGGGTCGTTTTTAGCACTTTCAGGCCAGTCTGTTCGAAGTGGCTCAGAGGGAGGTTTTGCAGGTTTTTGCAACAGCAGAGGGCAGGTACAAATGTGGCCAGCCAGGGACCACTACTGGAGGACGAGGAGGAGGTGGATGAGGATGAAGCAGGTTCACAGCGGGGTGGCACCCAGCACAGCGCAGGCACATCCCTGGTGCGTGGCTGGGGGTATACAGAGGATGATGACGATACGCCTCCCACAGAGGACAGCTTGTCCTTACCTCTGGGGAGCCTGGCACACATGAGCGATTACATGCTGCAGTGCCTGCGCAACAACAGCAGAGTTTCCCACATTTTAACGTGGGCTGACTACTGGGTGGCCACCCTGCTGGATCCACGGTACAAAGACAATGTGCCCACTTTACTTCCTGCACTGGAGCGTGATAGGAAGATGCTCGAGTACAAGCGCACGCTGGTAGACGCGCTCCTGAGAGCATTCCCAACTGTCACAGGGGAACAGGTGGAAGGCCAAGGCCAAGGCAGAGGAGGAGCTAGAGGTCGCCCACGCAGCAGTGTCACGGCCTGCTCCCTGAGGCAGGGTTAGCATGGCAGAAATGTGGAAAAGTTTTGTCTCCACGCCACAGCTAACTGCCCCACCACCTCATACGGAACATGTTAGCAGGAGGCAACATTTCACCAACATGATTGAACAGTACGTCTGCACACAACTCCACGTACTGACGGATGGTTCGGCCCCATTCAACTTCTGGGTTTCCAAATTGTCCACGTGGCCAGAATTAGCATCTTATGCCTTGGAGGTGCTGTCCTGCCCGGCGGCCAGCGTTTTATCTGAACGTGGATTCAGCACGGCAGGGGCGTCATTACTGACAAACGCAGCCGCCTGTCCGCAGCCAACTTGGACAAGCTGACGTTTATAAAAATGAACCAGGCATGGACCCTCCCTTGTGCAGAGTAGTCCTTAATTACTGCCTTAAACCATGTTGTCTTGTACTCCTGGCCACTTCTTCATTGAAAAATCAATTTTTGAAATTAAGTAGGATCTTGGGGTGCAACCCAGAGTTGAATGAACCTTCCCTCTGTCTGGGTGCCGGGGCCAAAGTACATGAAAGTGTCCTTCTCCTGTGCTGGGTGATATGAATGTTATACTTGTGCTGTCTGACATGTCTCTTTTGTGTGGGTGCAGGGGGCCAAAGTCACTGAATGCGGCCTTCTCCTGTGGTGGGTGATCTAAATGCATGATTCTCTGCTGTGGGACCTCTTTCCTCTTTCTGGGTGCAGGGTCAAAGAAACAAAAGGTGGCCTACTCCTGTGGTGGTTGACATGATGCCTGATTCTCTGCTGTGGGACCTCTCTCCTCCGTGTGGCTGCAGGGGTCAAGGTCTCTGAAAGTGCCCTTCTCCTGTGGTGGTTGATGTAAAACTGATGCTTGTGCTATCTGACCTGTCTCCTCTGTCTCGTTGCTAAGGCCTAACTCACTGAAAGTGGCCTTGTCATGTGCTGGGTGATATAAATGTTATACTTCTGCCATCTGACATGGTTGCCGGGGTCCCATTAAATGGTGATTCTCTGCTGTGAAACCTCTCTCTTCCGTCTGGGTGCAGGGGTCAAAGTCTCTAAAAGTGGCCTTCTCTTGTGCTGGGTGATGTAAAACTGATGCTTGTACCATCTGACATGGTTGCCGGGGTCCCATTAAATGATGGCCTACTCCTGTGGTGGGTGATCTAAATGCCTGATTCTCTGCTGTGAAAACCTCTCTCCTCCGTCTGGGTGCAGGGTCAAAGTCTCTCAAAGTCGCCTTCTCCTGTGCTGGGTGATATAAATGTTATTCTTGTGCCATCTGACATGGTTGCCGGGGTCCCATTAAATGGTAGCCTACTCCTGTGGTGGGTGATCTAAATGCCTGATTCTCTGCTGTGAAAACCTCTCTCCTCCGTCTGGGTGCAGGGGTCAAAGTCTCTAAAAGTGGCCTTCTCTTGTGCTGGGTGATGTAAAACTGATGCTTGTACCATCTGACATGGTTGCCGGGGTCCCATGAAATGGTGGCCTACTACTGTGGTGGGTGATCTAAATGCCTGATTCTCTGCTGTGAAAACCTCTCTCCTCCGTCTGGGTGCAGGGTCAAAGTCTCTCAAAGTCGCCTTCTCCTGTGCTGGGTGATATAAATGTTATACTTGTGCCATCTGACATGGTTGCCGGGGTCCCATTAAATGGTGGCCTACTCCTGTGGTGGGTGATCTAAATGCCTGATTCTCTGCTGTGAAACCTCTCTCCTCCGTCTGGGTGCTGTGAAACCTCTCTCCTCTGTCTGGGTGCAGGGGTCAAAGTCTCTAAAAGTGGCCCTCTCCTGTGCTGGATAGTATAAATGTAATGCTTGTGCTATCTGACATGTCTCCTCTGTCTGGGTGCTAAGGCCTAAGTCACTGAAAGTGGCCTTCTCCTGTGGTGGTTGATATGATTCCAGATTCTCTGCTGTGGGACCTCTCTCCTTTGTCTGGATGCTGGGGTCGAAATAATAGTAAGCGACCTTCTCCATTGGTGGGTGATTTGAAGCCTGATTCTGTGCTATGGGAGCTAACTCCAATTAATATTGGTTCATTTTTATTTATTTTATGTTAAGTCATCATTTCCCTATCTACATTTGTTTGCAGGGGATTTACCTACATTTTGCTGCCTTTTGCAGCCCTCTAGCCCTTTCCGGGAGTCTTTTACAGCCTTTTTAGTGCCCAAAAGTTCGGGTCCCCATTGACTTCTATGGGGTTCGGGTTCGGGATGAAGTTCGGGTTGAGTTCGGATCACGAACCCGGACATTTTCCGGAAGTGCGGCCGAACCTCTCGAACCCGAACTTCCAGGTGTTCGCTCAACTCTACCCCTGTGTACTGACGTGACCTCCTGGTTTAACCCTTTGGCTTGTTTACGGACTCGTCTTGACTCGCTCCTCTGTATTGACACAACCTAAGTGTTTGTACCCCGCTAGTGAGTCGCCATATAGCCTTACTCGGGCCTGCTACTATTGCTACTGCGCCGCCTGCCTATCTGTCTCTCTCCTTCCTCTCCCTTCCGCACTCACTGAGGTTAGGGACTGCCGCCCAGTTGTGCTCCGTTATCTAGGATGGCCAAGTGCAAGTAGGTAGGGACAGGGGCTTGGGTGGCAGACAGGGGGTGCAAGAACTCTCTTCCTCTTGGGCAGCATGACAACATGCAAACTTTCCAATCAAGTGTTGTCTATGTTTTGGATCCACTCCTGTTCTTTTTTGGCCTTAGCAATACTGATGGATTACTGACCAAATGCTGACCATGTGAAGACGGATGCTCAAAAGACAGGATACGTTTTTTGAGGGGTGTTTTTATAACAGATCAGAAGGATGGCAAAATAAACTGTGACATTAAGACAAACTTACTCCTGACACCCTGACCACTCTGTCATGGTGACACTACTTGTATCAGCGTGTAAAAGAACAGGTTCTGTAGAAATCTATGTGGAATCAGCTGACAATGGTGTAAAGGAGTGCGCTCTTTTACTCTATACTACAATCTTGGGCCACTGCACGGTTCTTTATACCTGACACTAACATCGACCTATATGGTTAAGTTCACACTTGAGTTATTTGGTCAGTTTTGGCCCCATAACTCACTAAATAAGTGAAGTGTACAGTGATTCTAAGAGTGACCCTTGTCAGCTGCCTCTCATACAGACGAAAAGTAACTGTTTCACTCAGGGTCGGACTGGCCCATAGGGGTACAGGGGAATCCCCCGGTGGGCCCCTAGTCTCCCACCCTCTGCACAAGTGGCACATAACACATTAGATTTACTGCACTACATTCATATATTCAATGTACAGCACCTCAACCGGCCGATGTTCATATAAAAAACTTGTTCGATTATTTATTATACTTGAATGTATCCGTATGGTGGGCCCCCAAAATAAATTTTACTGGTGAGCCCTAGGTACTCCAGTCCGACACTCGTTTCACTACCACAGCGGACTACCTATGTAAGTTTCTGCAGTGCACAGTGTTCTGCACCAATATAATGGCACTCTGCAGCCGGAAAATTTAACATGATTTGTCATGAATAAATTAGAATAAAATCTTTTTGGAAAATTCAGCAAACCATCTGAATTTAATTTTTGAAAAATTCGCACATCTCTAGTCATAGAGCTCATGCCGGAATTCACATGTGGTGAGATGGCTTGGTGGTATATATGGTTTGTGATTGGCTGTCCGCACACATATCCCTTGTTGCTTTTATGGGTTAAATCAGTGATTTATCAGCATTGCAAAAGGGATGATTATTGGATTTCGGGCCAAGAGCGGCAGCATTTCTGAGACTGCGCAGTTTGTGATCTGTTCTTCTGCTGTGATGAAAGTGTACCGTGAGTGGACAAATGTCACCATTGTGAAAAAGCAACAAGAAAACAGCAGAGAATCACATGGCATCAGTGTGAGAGGTAAATGTTGGCTATGAAGTTGCGTAAGGGTGGATTGGCAGGTTACAGTGGAGCTGTTCACCATGAAAATGAACCAGGAGGCTATCAGACGTGTATAAAACTACAGTTCAGTGATCCCTTCTGTGTATGGGGCACCAAAGCCAATAGAGTTTGAAAAGAGTGGCAGTGTTCATGCTCTAACGCTGCTTTATCTAATAAGTGGACGTGAGACGTCTTCTCCCAGCGGTTTGACACAATTTAATAGTTATCCCTATCCTGGATAACTTGTTGCTACTGAAGTCCCCCTTTAGTATGACCCTTATGATTACAAGTTTCAGAACCTGATGCTATAAAACTACAATTAAAGGTGTCCATGTTGTTTTTAGAAATATTATAATTAAAGTAGTAATAATGAATATCATAATCACAAGTGTTTTTTTGTTTTTTGTTTTTAAAGCTAACCCAGTACATCAAAAGACTCCATTCTGAAAATACACTGGATATGCCTATCACTGAGAAAGGAGAATGGATAGCACCTCTGTTTATTTCAAACTGGGTAGGCAGACCGGATGGTTTAGAAGGGGGTACACGTGTACTTGTCGGAATATTTGATTCTTTATCTCCAGATCAGCTGAATATCACAGAACAGATAACATGGAGACATAATTCGGTAGGTATGACATGATATGAATGATAAATGCATAAATGTATGTGCTAAAATCAAGTATCATCATATTGAATATCACTGGACATAAGGTATCAGGATGTCCGATCTCCAGGAGATGATTGATTTTGTAAGCAGGCAAGACCTACAAAAGACCAAATGGGTATGTTTTCCGGTTTACAGAGGTGTTAATGAGGTGACTCTCCTGATGGCCTTTCTCCAGTCCACACCAACTTCTCTCAATGGCTGCAGGTCCCTATTAGGGTCTGTTTGTCACACAGTCATTTTCAGAACCATGGAGTCTATGGGGTTATTTATGACTGTATTTTTAACAGCCAATTAATATGGGAAATCCAAAAACTCCTATTTTAGGCCGTATTGATTGCCAGATGGACCTGTTGAAATCAATGAAGTGTACCTTCTAATGGCTGTTAAAATGGGTACACTACGAAAATCCCAACCTCAGGCATGCACAGAAACACTTGCTCCGCACTGGAGACTGCAGGACCTGGCACTCCCATTGTGATCATATGACATCACAACACTGGGAGCATGGGAAGGAGGGGGCACTATATATACTAGGGCCCAATAAGGAACCATTATACATACTGAGAGCACTGTGGGGCACTATATATACTAGGGCCCAATAAGGAACCATTATACGTACTGAGAGCACTGTGGGGCACTATATATACTAGGGCCCAATAAGGAACCATTATACGTACTCAAAGCACTGTGGGGCATTATAGCACTGTGCCGTTATTATATATACTAGGGGCACTATTTCAATGGGGGCACTATAAGGGCCATTATCTATACTGGAGACACTATAAAGGGGCATTATTTATACAGGGCACACTATGGGGGCACTGGAAATACTGAGGCAATACAGGGTTTGTGCATTTAAAAAAAACAAGCCAATGAAATTCATCAATTTTAATGGCCGTTAGATGGAGATTGGAAACAGACTGCTAGAAAATGAATGCACACACACGGATGCAGAATGACTATAAAAATCTGACAGTTTATTCGCTTTTAACTGCATTTGTTTCACTGTCATGTGAATGTAGATTCAAAGGAAAATTTAAAACTCCAAAGCCTCCACATTTACATTCCCAAATCATATATTTGTTAACATTTTTAATATTTCATATTCATGCTTTGGAACTTGCCCTTATATAATTTCTAGTGTTTAGGGAATCGAAGCTGACGAAGTGGAATTGTATCCGAAGTTTAGAAGAAATTAGTTTTGCTACAAATCCACTACACGTGTTACTTTCACTCTGTAAGAAGCCCGGGAACAAGAGAGCACCCATAATGCCAGGCAGACAGCATATCAGCAGCTAGCCGCTCCTGTGATGTCACAGCTCTATAAAATCCTCCTCCTGCCCGGTCTCCGTCATTTTACTGTGACCTGAGATTAGACAGGTGACAGGTGCTAGGGACAGTGATTAAGAAAGCCTTTAATTGTAAAATATTGAATAGAGAGAGCGCAGGGACATTGTAGGAAGATCATAGGGAGATTGAAGGGACTAATTGAACAGTGACCCCCTTGGTTAATAGATAAGCAATTCTATAACACCTTGAATCACTAATTGGGGTGAAAAAGCTGTCTAATACTGCTGCTATTGTCCACATTGTTTTATACATTAGTAATTCCATAATGCCTTGATTTTGTAATTGGGGTAAAAA
The DNA here is from genome assembly GCA_033119425.1 of Bufotes viridis. NCBI lineage: Eukaryota > Metazoa > Chordata > Amphibia > Anura > Bufonidae > Bufotes > Bufotes viridis. The sequence goes on along the minus strand of CM065589.1, from coordinate 590,273,799 downwards.
AGCTCCCTACTTTTTCAGGTATTTGTAATAATGAGCGAACCTGTAGATGTTCGGGTTTGACGGGGTTGGATGAACTTTGTTTCAAAGTTTGGTTCTGGTCACAAACTTGATCCTGAACACCGAACTCCATTAAAGTCAATAGAGACCCAAACTTTGGGTCTGAAAAATGGCTGTAAAAAAGTAATAGAAAGGGCTAGAGAGCTACAAAAGGGTCCAAATGGGAGTAAGAGCAACACAATTGTCCTGCAAACACATAAAATTAAAAAAATTGAACCAGGAGGAGGAGGTTGAAGTGGAGTAAGTAGTTGAGGAAGCTGTAGATGTGGTGGTGTAGGTGGAAGAGGCGGAGGAGGAAGCCAATACAGTGCAGTGTGCCAGACCGACAGGGGAAACGTCTCTGTGAGGTCGCGTTGTGAGTGTAGATAGGCCGAGGGTAAAGACACAGTTCTAGGTTACTCACAGTTTAGTCGTCCCTGGGCAGGCCTACATAGAGTAAAGAGGAGAACAGCACTGGAATTCTCCGGGGCACACTCTGTTGTAAGGGACACAGGCCAGATGGTGGTTGAGGTGCCCATGTTGGTGACTAGGCTTTACGTGTTTATGGCTAGGTCCCTTTAGTCGTGACGCCAGTACCGGTGTGGTACAACAATGGTAGGAAAAGTAGCAGTAATTGAGGAGCAGAACACAAGCTGAATCCAATTCACAACTTTTACTGAACGTTGGCTCCTGGTAACAGTTACATCCATAAGTAATACAGTCTCTCATATCAATGGAGGCAGAATATAGTAAGTACACAGTTCACAGGCTTTGTATGTGTGCAGCTGCGTATCAAGCGTATAATGAATAAATCAGTCTTTTGGGTCTGCAGCTCTTGCCTGGCACTAATCCCAATGAAGGTGATTTGCAGATTCCTTAAACTTCTACTTCAGTGCTTTCTAGCTGATGGCCTGTCTGCTCTCAGAATTTAAACTGGCGGTGAGGCTGCCGGAAGCTATATGTCCTATACTGAATACAAAGGTGCCTTGAAAACCATAGAAAATGGCTGATATACTCCTTTGTCTTTCTTGTATAAAAAAATAATCCTTTCCCTTGTTACTTGTAAACTTGTCACTGGTCACTCCGGAGGAATAAACTGTAGAAGTGGATCTCACCTTTCTTTCCCTTGCCTGCTTCTTTGGCTTTTAGGACTTTGGGTGCCTCCTTGGCATTCTCTGGACCATGGGGCCCAGAAGAGCCCCCTCTCTTCTTCCCAGCTGCTACATGGCTTAGACTCCCCTGACTAAATAACTCTCCTTCTCCCTACTCAACTGCCTGGACTAGGCCTGAGCTAGTCTATATATACTATGGCACTATTCCCCCATCTAGTGGTGAAACTAGTGTAGTGCAGCTAACCAGCCTGTGAATGAGGATCTTACAGGATAAATCACATAAATGCATGACAAAATGTGACAAGAGATAAGAGAGGGGATAAAATGTAATAAAATGATTTTGCAGTGCCCACGTACACTAATGGGACACTGCAACAGTTTTTGTTTTTTGGATAGGTCTGTTAATTCTGTGTGCGACCTATAGCTATTTTTGGGGTGTGGCCAGTATACTTCTATAATTGGTGGAAGAGGTGGTGGAGGTAGCCCACATTTTTTTGTTTTGTTTGTGGAGGCCCCAAAACATTGGGAAATGGCAAATAGAATGCACAAATTGTGCTGGAGTATAACAATGGTTGGGTCCAATCGGTATAACTTTCTACTCTGTTGTATGTACAGACAAGTCCTGTGGGATCTATGCTGGTTCATTTTAATGAATGTAAGCTTCCTGCAGGGCAGGCCAGCACAGCCAAAGCATAAAGTGCAATGTCAAGCTATGTGTCCAATTTGGAGACCCAAAAAGTTACTGTAAATGGTGCAGAACCATCAGACAGTACGTGCAGATGAGTGCACAGATATTGTTCTACCATGGTGCTGAAATGCTGCCTCCTGCAAAGATGTTCCATATCACTTTATGGTTCTGGATGTTGTGTCGAGCTAGCAAAGCTTTACCACATTTCAGCCACGGTAACCCTCCCTTTCGAGCTGTTGGCCGCGCCCCAGCTGTGTTGGCGACGTCTTCTTCCTCATCATCGGCCTCGTACTTACACTGAGCCCCCACTGTCAGGTGGGAACACCATCAGTAGCACATCTACCAGCATACGCTTGTACTCATGCATCTTCGACCACGCTCAAGTGACAGAAGTAAGGGCAGCTTGTTGTCCTTGTAACGGGGTTCCAGCAGGGTGGCCACCCCGTAATCAGCACTGGTAACAATGCGGGCAACTTGTCAGTCATTGCACAGGAACTGTAGCATGTAGTCGCACATGTGTGCTAGACTGCCCAGAGGCAACGACAAGCTGTCCTCGGTGGGAGGTGTATTGTCTGTGTCCTCTGTATCTCCCCAACCACGTTCTATTGATGTCCATCAGCTGATTTGGGTGCCACCCTACTGTGAATGCGGATACTCCTCCTCATCCTCCAAAACTGGGCCCTGGCTGGACAGATGTATACCTCCAGCACAGATTGGCAAGCAGCAGTAGGGTGAGAACACTGAAAGCGTGCACAGACGGCCCTCCTTTTCTGCAGCAGCTCTGACATATTGGTGGAATTTTTCGGGAACCTTTCAGCACCAAATTCAGCACATGCTCCAGACAATAGATGTGCCTCAAAATGACTTGGCTTAGAACTGCTACAAAATTTCACCTGTTGTCAAACACCAGCAGGCTGTGCTTGAGGCTCAGCGGCACCAACAACTCTGTCTTCCATTCCTGTCCACAGCTCTTGTGCATTGAGGGTTTTTTCCCCCAAACATATCAGTTTCCTAACAGCCTGCTGTCATTTCCCCCTGGCTGTGCTGAAGTTGGTGGTGCAGGTGATGCGCTGACCAGCTGTGAGGTGGTAGAGGAGGAACAGGAGAAGGAAGCGTAGTAGGAGGAAGAGGCAACAGAAGGCACCGAGAAGCGTCCTACAATCCTCGGTAGTGGTAGGATATGCTCCAAACCGCTTTGCACCTCAGGCTCAGCCCCCACTACATTTACCCAGTGGGCAGTTTGAGAGATATATCATCTTTAACCATGCTTACTGGTCCACATATTGGTGGTAATGTGGATCTTGCCACTGATGGTGTTGTAAAGCTTGTTTGTGCAGGGCAGGAACAGCCCACATAAAAATGTATTAGGGGCTAAGAACCAAGTACCGTAAGGAATGGCAGCATTTCAAAGGCCAGGAATTTGGAAATTCTGGCTTTCAGGGCAAGGACTCATGGATGGTGGGGGCTGAGGTGGTACTTCCTATTTCTCTCCAGTGTTTTGGGGATGGACAGCTGAACGCTTCAATGAGACAGTGTGGAGATGCTTAATGACACTGGTTGTGGTGGTGTTGCTGTTACATCCCCTCTTTAAGGGGTGCCAGGTGGCCCTCTTGCTCCAGAGACGAAAACAGAGGCCGAGACCCCAGCAGAAGAGGAAGCAGGAGGAGCCTCAGATCTTTGCAGTTGATGCCTGGTTATGCAGGTGGTGCTCAGGTTTAGAACATTTATGCCTTGCTAGAGGCTCTGACTGCACAGTGTGAAAACCACCCATTTCTTGTTGTCAGTACATTGCCTGAAGAACTGCCATGCCAGGGAACTCCTTTGAGATGGCTTGGGTGTGCTCTGTCCCATGGAGTGGTGGGCAGTAGCAGGAGTACTGGCTAGGGGCCGACCACTGTGGTTTTGCACAGTGCTCCCTCTTTACTGTGTGGCTGGCACTGTGTGACCACGACCTCTTTGTCGAAACTGCACACGTCACTCAGATGACCTTGATGCCATATGAGGTCTAAGACCTCATTATCTTCCACATAGTCTTCCACCTACTGCTCACCCCTCCCCTCCTTGCCATTTGGCACAGTGCGGAAAACCTCAGCAGTTGACACTTGTGTTTCATCAGCAGATATCTGCAGCGGCAGTCCTCCCACGTCCTCATTCTCAAATATAAGTGTTTGGGCATCAGTGCATTCAGTTTCTTACACTTCTGGGGCAGGGCTACGGGGATAGCCTGCTGAACCCCACCAGCATGGTCATTAAAAAGCATAAGTGACTGTTCCATTACTTTGGAATCAGACTGCTTGGCTAATGTGCAAGGGGTTGAGGTGGAAGACAGATGCCCATGGGCTGCCAGTACCAACTCTGCACTTTTTTAGGAGGGGACCGGGTGGAAAACAATGTGCAGGAACTGGAGGCACTGTCACCCATCCAATCTAATACCACCTCTAATTGTTCTGGCCTCACCATTCATACAGTGGTACTCGGGCCTACCAAATGATGCAGAACGTCCTGTTGCCTGCATGCACCTGAGAAAGGTATTTCATTTGGGTGCGTAGCTGGCACACATCGACAATATCCTCTCCCTGCAGCAGGAGCTCCACCAGCACCACCGACATATCACATATTCAATTCTCTCCTCAAATTTTATGGTCACCCACAAAATTGGCTGACAGACGAATAGCTCCAGACAAACATTTGGAGCTATTTGCCCACAAACTGACCGGTGTGACTCCTCTTTACACCCCTACAACCACTGCGGCACAGTGTCTGAGGAAGGCTTTGTATTGCCGAAAACGTTCACATGTACATGAAGGTACATAGCTTGACAGACAGCTAAACCTCTCCCGGCAATGAATTGACAATGGATTAATGTCCAACTTCGTCTTTATTGCAAGGGTATACATATGGTGAAACTGAGGAACAGAAAAACAATGCACTTACTAAAGGGGTCGGACATATAGCAATGCATAAGATACATTCCTATGCATAGCAATGATAAACATCCATGAAGTATACAGATATGAACCAGGAGCATGCTATCCTACCTGCATAACAAGGATAGTCCCTAGCTGCTAACTGAAGCTACTATAGAGGAGCAGGAGAAAGACATGCAAATACATATGTAAACAGATGCAAACAGGCTGTAATGTGGCTTACCAGCGATGCTACCGTGGGCTTAGACGTGGAGGATGACTCCAGAGGCTTCCACACCCTGTGCTACCTGTGGCAGGGATGAAGAAAATGGCTGCTATGTGCAGGGACTGATGATGTCACTAAAGTATGGAAGCTGATAAAGACCAAAAACCTCTAATGTGAATAGAAGCAATGTATATAAACCGCCACTAGATGGTGGTGTTACATAATTAACAAAGAATTATACAGAACATATATCGAATATGCATAAAACTATACATAAATTAACAATAAACTTGCTGAAGGCATGACACTCTGCTTCCCTGGCTCCTACAATGTTCAGTAGGTTCCCAGGATCTCGAAGATGTAACCAGTATGCTGCTAAGATGTATAATAATTTCATACATCCTTACTATCTGGGTTCCAGACTGTCTGGGGGGTTTCAGTTCCAGCTCAGGCTACCAAACAGGGGGTTATCTTGTCAGAGAAGCTTACTTTCAGTCCGACTGCTGGAGGTGTGAAATGTTATCACTTTGAGGCTTTGAGGCTGGGCCACCTCTGCAAGATGCTCATCATCCCGAATGAAAATTGGCAGTCATCAAATTATATTTCGCCATATCCCTCGCAATTACTGTGGATACCGTTCAATTCCACAGCTCTGTGCCCTACATTGTGATTGATTCAAACTTCGCTGTCTACTATGGATCTCTTCAGCTTCAGATTACAGTACCTGCACTGTCCCTTTCACATTGGCAATTAAGTATTCTCTCTTCCATGAAACCGGATTATCGGTGAGTGTAATACTCATTTTCCCCATTCATTTTTATGACAGCACATACTGAGAATTAACAACTAAAACAATACTTTTTAGGGCGGTTCACAGGACTACAGCACACAGAACTTTTCGTCCAAAGGTCATATCCTCATTCGCAAATACATCTAATTTTTAATGTTTCGTGAAAGTATGGGCTCTCTTCCAGCTCTACAAATCTGCTCTATGGAGGTTTCAGATTTTTGTGCCAATGAAGTAGCCACGGACCTAGAAGAATGGGCTGTAAGGGAGGTAAAGGCCTCCTTTCCAGCAGCCTTATATGCCTCAGTTATAGCCGTTCTTATAGAGCCGGAGTTGGAAGGTTTTGCTGCTCTCTTTCCCTTATTTGGTCCACAGAACTGGACAAAAAGGTTGTTATCTACTCTACAATCTTTTGTTACTTCTAGATAGTGTAAAACAGTAGAGATGGCCTTGCGGTTTGCCCAGCGGTCGTTTTGATGTGAACTTTGCGCGTTCGCTATTTGCTGAAAATGTGAACATATGGAGATATTCACATGTGCCATATTCTTTTGCATGCGCTGAACTTTGACCCATGACACATCCATTAGGTGGGACATGACAGCCAATTGAGAAGTTTCAGCACATGGACACACCATCTACCTTATAAATGAACCCGATCTGGTAGAGAGAGGTTGCTTTGTGGGACAGGGACAGACTGTTAGGGACACCAAACTCTAGCTAATAGGGCCACAAAAGTCCTTTTAAGTACTGGCATAGGTGTGCTATCGATAGATGTGACATACTGAGAGGTGTGATATACTGATATTGTAATTTCTAACATAGAACATATATTATAGTGCATTTGTATTGTGCAGCAGTTGTGTGCGGTTCTGCTGTGATACCACAGCTAGATAGAGGGACACATACTATTGCGACAACTTGCAATGCATGTGATATACCTGCTTCCACAAAATACTGATTAGGGGGATTATATACCTGCTTCCACCAAATAATGATTGAGGCCTGCAATATACCTGCTTCCACAGAATACTGATTGAGAGGTGCCATATACCTGTTTCCACCAAATAATTATTGAGGGCTGAGATATACCTTCTTCCACCAAATACTGATTGAGGGGTGCTATGCTATATACATTCTTCCACCAAATACTGATTGAGGCCTGCGATACACCTGCTTCTACAAAATACTGATAGAGAGTTGCCATATACCTGTTTTCGCCAAAAACTGATTGAGGGGTGCTATATACCTGTTTCCACCAAATACTGATTGAAGGGTGCTATATACCTGTTTCCACCAAATACTGATTAAGGGGTGCTATATACCTGTATCCACCAAATACTGATTGAGGGGTGCTACATACCTGTTTCCACCAAATACTGATTGAGGGGTGTGATACACCTGCTTACATAAAATACTGATTGAGGGGTGCCATATACCTTCTTCCACCAAATACAGATTGAGGGTTGCAATATACCTGTTTCCACCAAATACTGATTGAGGGGTGCTATATACCTGCTTCCACCAAATACTGATTGAGGGGTGCGATGTACCTGCTTCCACAAAATACTGATTAGGGGGATTATATACCTGCTTCCACCAAATAATGATTGAGGCCTGCAATATACCTGCTTCCACAGAATACTGATTGAGAGGTGCCATATACCTGTTTCCACCAAATAATTATTGAGGGCTGAGATATACCTTCTTGCACAAAAAACCGATTGAGGTGTGCCATATACCTGTTTTTGCCAGATACAGATTGAGGGGTGCTACATACCTTCTTCCACCAAATACTGATTGAGGGGTGCTATGCTATATACATTCTTCCACCAAATACTGATTGAGGCCTGCGATACACCTGCTTCTACAAAATACTGATAGAGAGTTGCCATATACCTGTTTTCGCCAAAAACTGATTGAGGGGTGCCATATACCTGTTTCCACCAAATACTGATTGAAGGGTGCTATATACCTGTTTCCACCAAATACTGATTGAAGGGTGCTATATACCTGTTTCCACCAAATACTGATTAAGGGGTGCTATATACCTGTATCCACCAAATACTGATTGAGGGGTGCTACATACCTGTTTCCACCAAATACTGATTGAGGGGTGTGATACACCTGCTTACATAAAATACTGATTGAGGGGTGCCATATACCTTCTTCCACCAAATACAGATTGAGGGTTGCAATATACCTGTTTCCACCAAATACTGATTGAGGGGTGCTATATACCTGCTTCCACCAAATACTGATTGAGGGGTGCGATACACCTGCTTACATAAAATACTGATTGACGGGTGCCATATACCTTCTTCCACCAAATACTGATTGAGGGGTGCTGTATGCCTTCTTTCACCAAATACTAACTGAGGCCTGCAATATACCTGCTTTCTCAAAATACTGATTAAGGGGACTGATATACTTGCTTCCACCAAATATTGATTGTAGCCTGTGATACAACTGCTTTCACAAAATACTGATTGAGGGGTGCCATATAGTGATGAGCGAGCACCAAAGTGTTCAGTTCTTCAGGTGTTCGGTCTGAACACATCGTGATATTCGTGCACTCGGCCGAGCACCCAAGTATAATGGAAGTCAAAGGGAGACAACCAGACACTCCCTGCTTGGATGAGGGGAAGGTGCCTGGTTCATAGGGTACGGTCAGAAAGTGACAGAAACACCACCGAAATGGATCTGGAACAGCATGGGGACCATGTCTGAGTACATCATGGACTCCAATGTCACTGCTTGGGAACCATGTTGTCCCAGTCGTACACCTCTTTTACAAAACGACAGAAATATGCCCAAAACCCAACCCCCTCAAAAAAAAAAAAAAAAACTTTTATAGGAAAAATTGTTAGGAAACATTCTTTCCTGTATATTCAATTGTATATACAGTGCAAGTACTGCCAAAAATTACAAGGAAGAAGCACTACGATACAGCCTGTATATCACATAAAGGAGGGCCTGATTCACATGGTGCTACAATTGTTCAGGTACACTGCTGCACTCATAAAGCCTGTGCACTAAGTGAAAGAGCTAGCAAAAAATAAAAGGAACCGGCACTCCAATACACCCCTTATTACACATAAAGGAGGGCATCATACACACCCTTGAAAAATTATGATTGGTGGCCTGCTGATGACCCTCAAAAACATTTGTAGCAATGGCCTGGTTATCTGACCACCTAAGAAGTTAAGTGACCTGGTCAGCACAGGCTACCAAGAAAGAATGACCAATTTCAAATTACATATTTTTTTATTGGGTTATAGAAAACGTCACATAGCAGACTTAGTGACGGTAAATGGCGGTCAGCACAGACAATTAATTTTTTTTTATTTTTTTTTGGAGTCAAGCAGAGAATGGGGGTCAGTAACAGCTACCAAGAAAGAAAGACCAATTTGTAATCAAAATTCTAGTTTTGGTTCCAGATAACGTCACATAGCAGAGTTAGCGCAGGGAATGGCAGTCAGCACTGGCTACAAAAAAAGAAAGACCAATTTCTAATCAAAATTTTAGTTTTGGTTCCGGATAATGTCACATAACAGAGTTAGTGCTGGGAATGGGTGGTCAGCACTGGCTACGAAAAGAGAAAGACCAATTTTTAATCAAAATTTTAGTTTTGGTTCCAAACAAGTCACATAGCAGAATTAGCGGAGGGAATGGCAGTCAGCACCGGCTACCAGGTAAGAAAGACCGATTTCTTATCGAAATTTTAGTTTTGGTTCCAGATAATGTCACATAGCAGAGTTAGTGCAGGGAATGGCGGTCAGCACCGGCTACCAGGAAAGAAAGACCGATTTCTTATCGAAATTTTAGTTTTGGTTCCAGATGACGTCACATAGCAGAGTTAGCGCAGGAAATGGCGATCAGCACCAGCTACGAAAAAAGACCAATTTCTAATCGAAATTCTAGTTTTGGTTCCAGATAACGTCACATAGTAGAGTTAGCACAGAGAATGGCGGTCAGCACCGGCTACGAAAAAAGAAAGACCAATTTCTAATCAAAATTTTAGTTTTGGTTCCACATATCATCACATACCAGGGTTAGCGCAGGGAATGGCGGTCATCACCGGCTACGAAGAAAGAAAGACCAATTCATAATCTAAATTTTAGTTTTGGTTTCAGATAACGTCACATAGCAGAGTTAGTGCAGGGATTGGCGGTCAGCACCAGCTACCAGGAAGGAAAGACCAATTTCTTATTGAAATTTTAGTTTGGTTCCAAATAACGTCACATAGCAGAGTTAGTGCAGGACATAGCGATCAGCACCAGCTAGCAGGAAAGAAAGACCGATTTCTAATCAAAATTCTAGTTTTGGTTCCAGATAATGTCACATAGCAGAGTTAGCGCAGGAAACGGCATTCAGCATCGGCTAAGAAAAAAGAAAAACCAATTTATAATCAAAATTTTAGTTTTTGTTCCAGATAACTTTACATAGCAGAGTTAGCGCAGGGAATACTATTCTGCAACAGGTACAATATAATTTTACAGAATTTTTAAAAGATTTTTTTTTGCGTTAATGTTACACTGCAGAGTTAGCTCAAGGAATAGTGGTCAGCAACAGGCACAATACAATTTTATAAAATTTTGAAAATAATTTTATTCTGCATTAATGTTACACTGCAGAGTTAGCTCAGAGAATGGTGGTGAGCATTTGTTGCCTCTTTACATGATGGAAACTCATTACCAGAACTATACAACAATTACAAGCTGCTATCTGACTATCTTGGAATTTTATTGTCTACCCCAAAGAAAGATTTAGGGAAAGTGGCACATACAATGAAAAAAAAAAGGAATCCAATAGATTTTATAAAACCTTTAGTTTTCAAACCAGGAATATCAACATTTGACTGTATTACCTGTAATGTTCTCCACAATAGAAAGAAAAATGGTCAATCCTTAAAAAGACAAATCCAGGATGAAAGAGAATTCCTGAATTGTCATTCACCCCTGGAAACTGACATGCTTTCAAGTGTCTTCTGATAATTGTAATTCCTCAAGGCCAAGGCCTGTGCCACTATATAAAACCAGAATCCTGTAAAAAACACATGCGTGAAAGATTCACCACCGAAGGAAAGCAAATCATGTTTCCTTCCAAGTCTGAAACATAGAAAAGAATATACCATGTGAGCAGACTCCCCAAAAAATTGTAGGTGAGGGCCTGCAGGTAAGCTGACCCTCCTTGAAGAGGGACATAAGGATACCTTATACATTGATCCCCAAATTCTTCAGCATCCACAGTCAGAAGAAGATGATGGTGGGGAATGGCAATTAGTGTTTCACTTGATGGATGATGCAGATGAGACACAGTTGTCAATAAGTGAGGGTCTACTTAGGTCAACACAAGTGAGGAGGATGACCAGAGGGAGTAAGTGGAAGAGGAGATGGGGGACGATGACAACAGGACAGAGGGGGGATACACAGCACAGCAAAAGTCTGGAAGAGGCTGTGTGGTGGCAAAAGGGAAAAACAGGCCCGCAACTGTTCCCCCTTGTGCAAATCTCCCTTGCCAACGTGTAGGTGTTCCGCAATCTGGGGCTGTAAATAGAAAACTGTGCCATAGCAAAAAAGGAACTCGTAAATAACAAAATACCCATAACATATTTTACATCCTAAATCCTATTCATAAACTAACTCAAATCATAACAATAAAAACTCCAACAATGTAACATAATGGGGAAAGACAGTACACTGTAGGCTAAATGAGTAGGAATGGGAACACTAGCAACCTCTTCACCACCAGCATGATCTGCCACATGTCATCCAAGCACCCTAATAGGAGTGCCTAACCCCTGGGTCCACAATCAGTGTCTGTGGGTCACACCACTGCCTGCTCTTCCTTCCCTGCGCTACATGTGCTGGCCAATCCTCTGTCTAGACGCAGGCCTGGATGACTCCCGCCCTAAAGCTGGGCCTTCGCAAGCACCATCAGCTAGCACACTCACTTCTGTGCCCAAGCACAGCGTACAGATGTCCTTACCCCAGGCCTTTGATCGTAAGCGCAAATAGCCAGCCACCCACCCACAGGCTATAGTACTAAATGCGATCCTTTTAAAATTTATGGCCATGGAAATGTTGCCATTTAGGCCTGTGGACACTGAGGCTTTTCTCAGCCTCATGGCGGCGGACATCCTTCGTTACTCAGTCCCCAGCCACCACTAATTTTCTTGGTGTGCCATCTCCGCATTACAATGCCAATTGTGTCCTATAATATCACCCGTGCCCTGACCAATGTAGGCCCCTTTCCCATCTGCGTTGTGAGGATCCGGCGTGCACTTCCGTTGCCGGAAATGCCGCCAGATCCGTCACAACGCAAGACAACTTAAAGCATTTGAAGACTGATCAGTCTTCGATATGCTTTCAGGTTACCATGGCAGCCAGGACGCTACTAAAGTCCCGTCTGCCATGGAAAAGAAGCGGGGAGTCGGGGGAAAAGCTACTACCTTCCATGCGGTGGCCGGGGCGCTCCTCGATGACGTCACCGGTCCCTGCGTCGCATGGATCACAAGGACGCATTGCTCACATAGCATAGCTATATGAACCATGTGACGCAGTCATCGAGGAGCGCCCCGGCCGCCGCATAGAAGGTAGTAGCTTTTCCCCCGGCTTCCCGCTTCTTTTCCATGGCAGCCGGGACTTTAGTAGCGTCCTGGCTGCCATGGTTACCATTCTGAAAAGCTAAACGTCGGATACGGCGATGCTTTTCAATGGACATTAATTACGGATCTGTCCTTGCAGCACGTCTTCAGGATTTTTGCCTGGAGGAAAATCCGCAGCATTCTGTGGATTTTGCTACGGCCAAAAATGCGTCGGTACTGAACTGAAGACATCCTGATGCATCCTGAACGGATTTCTCTCCATTCAAAATGCATTGGGATAATCCTGATCAGTATCTTTCCGTCCTAAAGCCCCGAGGATGTAACTCTAGGACGGAAAGGAAAAATGCAGATGTGAAAGGGGCCGTAGTTATTGGAAAGGTCCACTTAACGACGGACACGTGAACAAGTGCATTTAGCCAGGGACACTACATTTCCATGACAGCACACTGGGTTAACCTTGTGGAGGCTGGTAGCGAGTCGTACCCTGGGATGGCACCAGTGCTACCGACGCCAAGGATTGCGGGCACTACTTCCATCAGGATTTCCGCCACCACCTTCATTAGTGGCTGCAAACCCCCACCCCCCCCCCCTTCTCCACCCCCTACTACACTTTAAACTATGAATCCAAATTTTGCAGCAGCAGTCAAACTTCAGACAGTAGCTGAAAGCAGTGTAGCACGGCAGTGGGGAAGCGGCAACAGGCCGTGTTGAAACTCATATGCTTCTGTGACAAACAGCACACCGCCGCAGAGCTGTGGCAGGGTATAAGGGACCAGACTGAGCTGTGGCTCTCACCACTCAACCTACAACCAGGCATGGTTGGTTGTGTCTGATAATGTCTGTAAATTGGTGGCTGCTTTTGAGGTTGTCAAGCTCACACACATGGCAATCATACAGCATATATGTCCCATGCACAACAAACATCTCAAACTTATACATTAATATAACTAAAAACATAACACACAAGAGTGGAGGTAAACAAATGGCATGGCCTGTTAATTCACTCATAAATAACCAAATGATCATAACATATTTTACAACCATAAACCATAATAACAATAATAATAACAACAATAATACAACCACAAACCATAATAATAACAGAACAGAATGTAATTCTGTAAAAAATTATAGCTGACAATGCTGGCGGCAGAGTATGCAGTTCCTTGGGCAACCAAGGAGGGGAGATAAGGGGAGCACACAGCAGTTCCAACAGAGGCAGGGCAACACTCTCCAAGGCCTGGAGCAGTTTCATGACACCCAACCAGCACCCTCACCCTGATGCGTGGCCTAGTGTCACAAGGCGGCAAAAATTTATGAAGATGGTGAAGGAGTACATAGCAGACCGTGTCAGTATCCTCAGTGATCCCTCTGTGCCTTACAAATACTGGGTGTCCAAGCTGGACATGTGGCACAAACTTGCACTTTATGCCTTGAGGGGCTGGCCTGTACACTGTATTCACTAAAACCTCAAACTTACACTTTAATATAAAATACAAACATAACATACAACAGTGGAACAATAACAGTAAAACAATGGCATGGCCTGTTGAATAACTCCTAAATAACAAAATAAATAACAATAACATATCTTACAGACTAGTCATAAATAGAGTTGAGCGAACCCGTACTGTAAAATTTTCGTAATAGTTCGGGTTGGATGTTCAGCAGATTTTATGTCGCTTGTTGAAAAGCTCCAGGGCAGCCAATCAAAAAGCTTCAAACTACTTTGCCATTAGAAGCCATCACAGCCATGCCTACTAATGACATGGCTGTGATTGGCTAAGTGCAGCATGTGACCCAGACTCTATATAAGCTGGAGTCACGTAGTGCCGCACGTCACTCTACTGCTCTTAGTGTAGGGACAGGTTGCTGCTGGTGCTCTCAGGGAGAGAATAGGAAAAAAGCTTAGCTGAATAATATCTGATATCAGAATTGTGTACACTCAGCGATCTATAACATTTTTTTTTCTTGTGGGTGCAATGGCAGTGTTATTTTTTATGAGGCCAGTGACAAAAACTTTTATTTCTCAGTGAATGGTTGGTGTCAGCGGCCATTTTGTGTAAGTGACGTGCACTTGCTGCTGCATATGTGCCAGGGACAGGAATTGGATCCAGTTTTTTTACTTCATTTGGCAAAATTTACCCTTTATTTTATTTTTCCCAAGTGCACCTGCACTAAATATCTGCCAGGGGAAGGCAAAAATAATACTGTTACTCTGTGATTTTAGGGACCTAAGGGGTGACATTTTTACATTTTGTTCTGTAAAGTACCCCTGTGCTGCATATATCCATGTCATTAATTCTATAAATCCATCAGATTCTGGGCTGATTTATTTTTTATTTTATTTTATTTTTTGTGCTAAAACGTACATTTGCTCTGTGCACTAAATTTGTGATTGTGAAAAATATAATTAGTAAATCCATCTGTTTCACTGTGGGTGAAAAAAATATTCTTTTACCAATAAGTGTCTTTTCTGCCTGCTCAGCAAATCTGATAGTGAAAAATTATCAGTAAATTCATCTGTTTCCCTGGGGTTGGAACAATCCTCTTTTTTTCCTATAAAGTACCTTATT